>QVTF01020447.1:0-40000 GCA_003573665.1 Oxygymnocypris stewartii | reverse complement strand
AAGAGCAGAAGCTCAACTCTTGGGTCCGTGGGGCCAATGCCCCAGCCAGCGAGGGAAGCAGTGACAGCATGGAATGTCATCCTCATAGGAGGGTCTGCTCATCAAGAGATGAGGATCCCCCTATTCTGCCTGCCCAGGATATGGACTCTCGGGTTCTGTGTAACACAGGCTGGGGTCAAACACCAGTGCGTCAGCACACCGCTTGGGAGACCGAAGAAGCTGCACGCTCCAACCATAAGAATGACATTGGAACTGAAGCCTGGGGCTCGTCCTCAAATGTAGCCAATGTAGGACCAACACCCATTTCTGGCAGTGCCAACCCAAACTCTGGCACTACATCCAGACCTGACTCTGGGGGCAAGAATGAGGGCCCCTGCCCTAGTACCGGAGCTGCACCTGGATGGGGCACAGCCATGCCATCACCCCAAGTTAGCTCTGGTTGGGCAGATCCTACCAGCAACAAGAAACCTCCCAGTGGTCCTGGAAGTTGGGGCAGTACTCCAGCTGGAGGTCAAGGTGGCAATCTGCAGAAAAGTGGTCAGACTTGGGGTTCAGAGGAGAAGTCTCCTACATGGGAAGACAGTCACGCTAAAGCCAAACCACAGGGCTGGACTGAGGTGCCCAAAACTTCCCACGGATGGGGCAATGGACCTGGTGGAGAAAGCAGGTCTGGAGGAGAATGGGGTGAACCTGGAGATAGAAAGAAAAATGGTCCCTCCAGCTCTACCTGGGAGGGAGAGGGTACCAGCTGGAACGAGAGCTCCAGAGGATGGGGAAAGCCTGTTCCGGGAGTAGGAGGAAACTGGGGAGATGCACAACACTCCAGTGTGCCATCACAAGGATGGAATAACAAGCCCCAGGACGGCAACAGTGGCAATAGTGTCAGTGGAAGCATGGGGTCTTGGGGCGCTCCTAACTCTGTAAAGCCGAGTGGCTCTGGATGGGCAGGAGGAAGTGGTGGAGGTCCTAAACCTGACCACATTGGAGAGCCCACTGGATGGGAGGAGCCCTCTCCACACTCCATCCGACGTAAGATGGAGATTGATGACGGTACCTCAGCTTGGGGTGACCCAAGCAGTTACAACAAGACAGTCAATCTCTGGGACAGGAATAACCCTGGGCAAGGCAAACCAGGGCCTGGCAATGCCAACAATGTACCCAACAACCATCATCATCATCCCCAGCATAACCAGCCTCCCATGCAGACCCACAGCCATGGAGGGCCAAATTCAAACAATAATCACATTTCCCCTGATAACACTGGCCCACACCAAACAGGGCAACCTCAAAATAGAACAACCCTTATGAATCCAGGTAAGAAACAAGACTTTTACATTAACATACACTGTCAATGACCTTTGCCTGGTTAAAATGTATCACTCTACTTTTGTTTGATAATTTCGTCATACAAGTGAAGAAAAATACTGACAGAGAACATGCTAGTAGAACAAATAGAAATGTTTACGTAAATTAGTCAACAGAATAGTGTTTACATTTTGTCTGCAAGTGTAGTTCAGCATAGTGTTTGAGCAAGAAGGAAGTGTGTATTTGAGTAAGTTGAGTCACCATCTGTGGGGATCTCCCTTGTGCTAATAACTAAACAGACATTTAATATTGCTGATTGTTATTCCATTTTAAGACAGAAGAACCTACAAAGTGAATTTTGTTTTTGGAAAAAGGTTATTATAAAAAAGTTATTATAAAATTCTCAAAATGAATACATTGGGAAATTCATCTTATTTTTTAATTCAACTTTGTACTTTAATTGCTATGCTAGTAGTAGTATTTCTAGAGGGAAAAACGCAAAATAGAAAATAAACTTTTGGACCAGACTGTGTACGCTACATGTTGCCAGCCTCAGGCATTTAGTATATGGCTTATGGTGCAGTGAAAACTAAAGGCACATTTGTCCTGAGTTTTTCTGTATTTCTTTGCAGGATGGGGTGAGATGAAAAATGTCCATTCAAAACCTGAGCCCTCATGGGGAGAGCCAGCCGCCCCTGCTGCAAGTGTGGACAATGGCACTTCAGCATGGGGTAAAACCTCAGGTGGCTGTGGCAATTGGGGTGATAATGGCCCTGAGGTCTATGGTCGAGGCAACGGACCTCCTGGTTCTGCCCCCTGCAAACCTGGTTAGTTTTATGAATGTACATTTATTAATTCATTTAAATAAAAATATCTTTAGTTAATTTAAATGATTTTGTGATTAAAAAAAATTTAAAATCACATGCAGTTATTCGGTTGCAGTAGAATTGTTTTGGAAATCAATGTTGGTCAGGTGGTATTTCATAGCTTTGAAAGGTGTAACAACAGGGCCCCCTGTTGTTGTAAATAATGCACTTCAGGATGATACATGTTTTGGTATCTCAGTAAGGATACATTAGTTATTTCTGTTGTTTGTAAACATAACCAATCGCTAATGTTTATCTCTGCTTCTACTATGGATACTTTCAATAATGTGAGTTTTTGTTCCTACAGCCCCCAAATCTATGCAAGATGGCTGGGGTGGTGGAGAGGACATGGGCCTGTCTGCAGGGCAGTGGGAGCAGGATGAGGGTGACATGTGGAACAGCACTGCATCTCAAGAGAGCAACTCCTCCTGCAGCTCCTGGGGCAACCCACCCAAAAAGGGCCCACCAAAGGTACAAAACAAAAAATACCGACTTACGTTTAATGTAGGTGTCATGCTGCAGCTCATCTTTCTCTGTTTTTCTTTAAAGGGAAAAGTCCCAAACAAACCGGATGATACTTGGATAATGAATCATCTCATCAAGCAGCTGACTGGCATGGGCTTCCCTGTGAGTACTGCTTATCTTTCATAAAAGAGCATTTCTCCCTCTGTGTATTTGACTGTTGTCCCTGGGGTTAGTTTTGCGATGCTGACTGCCTAATTATCCTTACAGTTATAAATATCCAATTGCAAATGTGATTCATCTTTGTAATAAGTATGAAAACAAAGGGTGTTTACTCTGTGTTTTTGTTTCTCTATGCAGAGAGACCCTGCAGAAGAGGCTCTCAAGAGCAACAACATGAACTTGGATCAGGCCATGAGTAGGTGTTATGTCTGCAAAATCTTCAGTTTCTTCAAAGCTTTTTTGCTAGAATATTGTATTCAAATATTATTTGTGTGGTAGGCGCCCTGTTAGAGAAGAAGACCGAGCTAGATAAACGGGGGATGGGAATCTCTGACTACAATAACGGCCTAGTCAATAAACCAATGGGCTGCAGGCCTTCAGTCATCTCCAAAGAATCCTCCTCAGATCGTCCCCCCTTCTTGGACAAGGTATGTGCTTCTCACAATTAAAAGTCAGCATATTTAAGTTATTGCATCTAGAAAACTTCACATTGTGCTGGATTTTGTTTGTCTTATTCATTCATTTTTGTTATCTGCTCCCTAGGATGCTGGTCTAGCAGATGATACCCAAACCTCACCGTTTATGCCTTCTCCGAGCCTGAAGCTCCCATTGGGTAGTGCTGTACTTCCTGGCCAGAGCCTTGGAGTTGCGATGCAGAACTTGAACAACAGACAGGTAGGTCTATGAGGATCTATGTGTATTTTGTATTTCAGTATTGATAATCATCGACCATTTGGCTGTCAACATACTGATATCTTGACTGTTAAACTGGCAGTATGAGGGGATGACAGCTTTGAGCATGTCCTCAAAGTCAGATCCCTAATGAGCTGTTTTGTGTGTGTTTGTGTAGATGCAGAGTGGAGTGTTTGGTAGTAGCGGAGCAGCACAAGCCCGGGCTCTGCAGCAGCAGCCTCCTCCCCAGCCGTCAGTGCCACCTCTCAACTCGTCCCAGCCTAGTCTACGCGCTCAAGTGCCTCAGTTTTTCAGCCCTCAGGTGTGCAAACAGTCACAGACGCATGTAGTTTAGCACCTTATTGTGACACTGACTTAATTTGGTGGCGCATAGTTTTTCACCACTTGAGTATATGTGGGAGTGATGAAATCTGACCATTTTGTTTACTGACAGGTTCAAGCACAGCTTTTACAGTTCGCAGCAAAAAACATTGGTCTCAACCCTGCACTTTTAACCTCACCAATAAACCCTCAGCATATGACCCTGTTGAACCAACTTTATCAGCTGCAACTGGTAAGTGCCAGACTTTCGACATCTTATTGATCTGTATTTTAAAGAGTTTGTTTTTTGTCAGAAAGCTATCGTTGTAATGAAAACTTGTCACTTTGATCTTGCAGGCGTACCAGCGTTTACAAATTCAGCAGCAGATGTTGCAGGCACAGCGCAGTGTTTCTGGCCCCATCCGACAGCAAGAGCAGCAAGTGAGCAGTTCCTTCCCACAGCTTAGGGTCACCCTGGTGCCATTCAAATCTCACAATTCTCAATACTGATTTGTTTGTGTGTTTGTTTTTAAGTTCTAATATTACACTTCTATAAAGGTGTTCATGTGTTCACAGGTTGCACGTACAATCAATAACATGCAGCAACAGATCCAGCAGCACCAGCGGCAGCTGGCTCAGGCTCTGCTGATGAAACAACAACAGCAGCCACCCACCTCACACTTGGGCCTGCATCCCAGCGCAGGCAAATCAGCTCTGGACACATTTCCAGCCCATCACCAGGCCTCCAGCCTCTCTGTTTCCGACCTTCAGACCAAAGAGCCGCAGTCTTCTCCAAACTCCTTCTCACCCTACCCTATTTGTGAGTTACCAGCACTGTCTGTTATTGCATTCTTTCTGCTCAAGACCAGTGAAGATCCAAATATTCTTCTAAACATTGTTCCCACAGTCCTAGTAAACCCGGAATTGCCACAGAATTGTGCACAAACGTCATGCACATCTATATTGAATATATTTGTTCTAGTTGTCTCTAAAATGTATCATCAGCTAGATACTGATATAGATAAATTGGTTTGTGAGCAAATATTTTTTTGCTTAATCTTTTCTTTCCAATGAGTTAGTCAAACTGGTTCACAAATCCAACCAAATTATTTATTGGAAAATAGGTCTGAATCATTATGATTTTTTAAAACCCCATTCAGTAAAAAAAATATTCAAAAAGTTAAAGGATTAGTTCACTTTCAAATTAAAATGTCCTTATCTTGGATGACATGGGAGTGAGTAAATCATGTTTATGTATTTTTTTCTTCAGTCAAAAAGAAATTAAGGTTTTTGATGAAAACATTCCACGAATTATAATACATATAGTGTACTTCAATGGACTCCAAACGGACCTTTTCAATGTCATTACATGTTATGTGAAGTCTGGGACATGCATCGCAGACCAGGCGAGCATTTGTGTGTTTATAAAGCATATAAATGTGTATTTTTTTTAATTTTTTTTTAATGACTGATCATTTCGCTAGATGAGACCCTTATTCATCGTCTGGTATCGTTTATAGCCATTTGAAGCTGCACTAAAACTGTAATTTTGACCTTCAACTATTTGGAGTCCATTGAAGTTCACTATATGTATTATAATTCGTGGAATGTTTTCATCAAAAACCTTAATGTATTTTTATATTAAATTATGGCGCTTTTCCACTGCATGGTACGGCACGGTACGGTTCACTTTTGGGGGGTTTTCCACTGGGTACTGTACCTGGTACCTGGTACTTTTTTAGTACCACCTCGGCCGGGGTTCCAAGCGGTCCGTACCGTTACCAAAACGTGACGTGTAAACTCTGCTGATCACTGATTGGCCGGAGAGAATCGTCCTTACTGCGTCACTGAACTTGCGACATGAGACTCGCTAGATTTAAATCAGCATAGCCAGCGAAGGATCGGACACAACTTTTGTTTGATCAAACGCACCTTTTTGTATCAACCACAAAACAGCAGTGTCTTTGTCTGTTGAGGAAGTACAGACGTTCCTCTCGTTGATAGCCGAGGAGCGTATCCAGCGAGAGCTTGATGGCGCGACGCCGAAGGAAAAAGCCTTATGTATATACTTTTGAACTTGCTATATTTTCAGAGTATGTCTTCTGTTTATATTTTACCTTTGTATGTGTGTTTTGCTTCAATTAAAAACAATCTGATCGAATAAGTGTACCTCCAGACAATATTAAAAAAGTATTATTGTATGAGCACGTAATGAACCTCTTGAAAAAGACATGATTAATGCCACGATTATAAAAACCATCACATAAATAAAAAGACAAGGGATACATTGTAAATTTTTAAATATTCAAAGTTTATTGATAATTCACTTTACAGAACACACTACATGAATAGTTAACTAATCAAGTAATGCAGCACACCTGCACGAACATCTCAGCCGCCCTCCTCTACAGCCCATGGCACTGCCACCACAGTCTCTGCTGCTGGGGGTAGATCCCAAGCATTCTCACAGACCTCTCCATTGTTGTTAAAAACATCCACATGCCGAGAATGAAGAACACTATTCCGTCTCCTTTCTTTGTTGTGAGTTTGTTTGTGGCGCGTTTACGATGATGTCACGGCAGTAGAAGCAGCGCAATTATAACGACGCGTGAATAATCCCGCCCACTCTAAAGCGGTACTAAACTGCAGTGGAAACGCAAACCGACCCGAACTGAGCCGTACCGTACCGAGCCGTGCCGTACCGTACCATGCAGTGGAAAAGCGCCATTATAAGGACATTTTAATTTGAAAGTGAACTAATCCTTTAAGTTATTTTCTCAACCTCGCTGATTCTTGCATATGTGCTTTTCTGTAGCTGGATTTAACCCTAACATGAATGTAAACTGCATGGAGTTGGGTGGCCTGTCCATTAAGGACTCTCCTCAGCCTCAGTCACGCCTGTCACAGTGGACACACCCAAACTCCATGGAAAACCTCTCTGGCAACTCCTCTCCAATGGAGGCCAACTACAGCAAGCATGGTACACATCACTTTTATTGTGAACATGTGGCATAGTAGTTAATATCAGGCCTGATACTGATCATTTTCCATATCACCAATATTATACAGGTGCCATCTCTGCAGGCCCCAGTCTGGGTCCCCCAAGTAAGCCCTCGCTGGATGACTCCTACAATCCCTACAATCTGATTCCCAGCTCTGAGTCTCCTGCCAGCCCCCTGGCACCTCATGATAGCTGGGGTCAGGGGAAGAACTCCAATGACAAGATCTCCAATGGGACCCATGTCAACTGGCCTCCAGGTGACTAACTGGCATCTCTAAAATCTCTTTGGACTAGTAGGCTTATGAAAGCTTTAAACAGATTTAAAATAGTTTGGGCATTTTTACACTTATAAAGCAACTGAATGTCATTGTACTAGATTAAAACAACATCAAACCAAGTAGTAGCTGCAAAAAAAAATAAACTAATAAATCTAAATGAGGTTAAATACAATATAAATCTATTGTAGAGACTTAATTTCCTGTAAAGTGGCTTTGCAACGACTGTATCATAAAAAGCGTTAAACAAAAAAAAAGGAAGGCGTAGTTCACCAGACTAAACATGGACGCAATCCACCGTTTGACAAAATAGTATTTTCTTTTTTGAATGTAATAATGTTTTTCTGTTATTTTATATATTTATTTTTAATAAATGCCTTTGATTGTTGCAGCATTCAAAAGCATTTTCAAATAATAAAAACTTTATTAATTTTAATATGAAAACAATCAAAAAGAAAAAAAGTTTTTAGTTTACCTGCATGTCCTGAGATCATTAACTGATATCAGAGAGGTGTGCACATACAAGTATGTTGTTAAATCATTCAAATATTAATTTGAAATCTCAATGGGGCTTCAAGTAAATATTTTAATTCAAAACTGTTTCAGCTGATGAACATTATATATAACGCAAAGACAATCTCACATTTTTAATGTAGCGGTGTATTGCTTATCGAAACGAACGGTTCACGGGGCAAATTCCAAATGGAAGTGATCATCTCTATCCCCTTGGAGTGGGGACTTTGGACTTTGGAGTGAACAGGGCACGTGCGTGCCATTATGTAGTCGTTTGGAATGCACTTGGCAAAGGGGGAGACAACATTTTCTCATTATCTTTAGCTGGGATGTTCCCGTGACAACACAGCACTGTGTGCATCAGCAGATGTCGCTGTTTTAATGTCATACCTTTATTTTTACTGTTGTTAGCATAGCTGTTGCAAATGAACATACATTTTATATTTTAAAACATAATTTTTTGTTTTCTGCTATATAATATATAAAAACTAATATATATATATATAAAACTTTTTAAAATCTAAAATGTATATTGTTTTTATGCCGCACACCATGCAGCGCTGTCACGGGAACATCTTAGCTGCAGATAATGAGGAAATTACGTCTCTCCCTTTGCCAAGTGCATTCCAAACGACTACATAATTGCACGCATGTGCCCTATTCACTCCAAAGTCCCCACTCCACGGGGATAGGCATGATCACTTCCATTTGGAATTTTCCTTGTGAACCGTTCCACCGCTAATTTAATGTGTGTATTAGACAATGTCTCAAAATGATCTGATTTCTATGAAATCCCTCAGAGTTTTGTCCGGGAGTGCCCTGGAAAGGACTGCAGAATATTGACCCTGAGACTGACCCCAATGTGACCCCAGGGAGCGTTCCCAGTGGGCCCACCATCAATACCAACATTCAGGATGTGAACCGCTATCTGCTGAGAGACAGGAGTGGAGGTAAGAGGACAAATCTCTTTTTCCCCTCGAAGAAAATATGTCAGATGACACTGGAAGCACAAAGCCTGGATAAATCCCATAACACCATGTCTAGCTAAATAGTTTTATATATTCTGAATGAAAGGTATTGCATATTGCAGTACTGTTTTTATTTAGAATGTCTTAATGTTTTTCACATACAACCACTAAGAATGCCGTAGGTGTTTTTCTTATGTTTTCTTTCTTTGTATTTTCTGCGTACATTATTTTTTTCTGATTTCCACTTTGAATTCTTGCCTGCCTTGTTTGGGACACATCGAAGGTTCCACTCCAACTTCCTCACAGGGCGAGGCTCTGCCTCCCTCCAGCGATTGGGCAGTCTCTAGCTCTTTAAGTCTGTCCTCCCCTGAGACAGACAGCACAGGTACAACTCCCAGAAACCCCTTCCTGCCCTCAGTCCTGCTCATCACACTCTTTTCTACTACTTACTGTTCAGCCTAGCATGCGGCCCAAACGGTGGTCGCATTCCTGGATATCTAGTGCATCCAACTCAAATATGACCCTGTATATTGAACTCTGTCCCGCCTACATTCATCTGTACATCCCCTCAGTGGTGTTAGTCACACACTGTCCCTTTGTGCAGCATGGCCACCAGCTATCTGTGATGTATTTGAGGTGGAATTGGTGAGAAGGCACTCTTTTATTTGTGAGACATAAACTCTTACAGTGTAACACATGGTCCTGGGCCCTCTCTTTCCAGTTTGCGGTGGCACCTCAGTGACTGTGACTGCTGTGAGAACACCTTTTACCACTTGTATGTCTTATTGTGGGGCACACAGAATTAGAAACAGGAGATAAGATGTCCGTTATCATACTCTTTTAATATTTCCTTTTTTGCTCTTTTTTACACATTTACATCTCTGATCTACAGGAAAGCTGTCAGACATGAAGTCCTCTTGGTCTTCGGGGCCCATCTCGCACACCCAGGCTTCTCTCTCTCACGAGCTCTGGAAAGTCCCACAAGGACCCCGAAACAATATGGCTCCCTCACGGCCGCCTCCAGGTCTGACCAACACCAAGCCCTCGTCCACATGGGGCGGAAACACCCTGGGCCTGGTGGCTGGATGGAGCAGCTCCTACTCTTCAGGTGTGTGTGTAAAAGGTGCAGTTGACTCCCAGGCGGATATGTGTGTTTGTGCAGCTATTCTTAGGCAAAAGGTGTGGGTGTTTCAAAACGGCAGTTGAATTGTCAGTTGACTCTTTTATGTGGGTGTAAACGCTAGTCAAAAAGTGGGGGGTGAGGTGAGGATTGAAACGGTTGGAGCATTCGCGAGCATTGGCTCTGGCGGCGTAGCGAGCGTGCTGTTTTGTGGTCTTGCATATGTTAGTTAACATCCCCACGCTGTTGTTTGATAACTTTGATAATACTTTCATGACATTTAACTGTAGTGCAGTTGTTTACCAGACTTTTAATTTTTTATTTTAATACAAATGTGATAGTGAAATATATGTTATTTTTTAATACAATCATAGGTCATGATGGTGATCATTGTTCATCTAAAAACGGATGAACCAGAAGTAAAATTCTGGTCAGTACTGATAAGCTGTTCAGGTTTAGGTTGATATTGAATGCAAAGCTATTTAGTCTAAATTAATAGAGAGAAAATGTTAATACAAACAAATGTTTAAAGTGGTGACCTTCTACATAAGAAACAATGTTTTTGAAAGAGTTTATTATGCTCATTAAGGCTGCATTTATTTTAATCAAAAATACAGTAAAGACAGTAGTATTGTGAAATGTTATTACAGTTTAAAATAACTTTTTTTTTTTTTACATATATTAAAATATAATTTAATAATCCTGTGATTGCGAAATTGAATTTTCAGGAGCCATTACTCCAGTCTCCAGTGTCACATGATTCGGGGAATAGTTCAAAAATATCTTTAACAACATTAAAAATGTCTTTACTGTCACTTTTAATCAGTTTAATACAATCATGCTAAATAAAAGTATTAATTTCTTAATTTCTTTTTGAATAATGGTGTACATGGTACTTTGATGCTTAGACTATGTTGTAATGGTTCTTTCTCTCTCAGTAGGTACCACATGGAGTACAGACAGCTCCAGCCGGAGCACTAGCTGGTTGGTTCTGAGAAACCTCACTCCACAGGTATCCTTGTGGCTACTGTTGTGTTCATTGACTTAATTTCTTGGTTAACCATGTGCAGTGTTATAAGACCCTTTGTTTTCGGTGTTGTTTAGATTGATGGTTCAACACTACGGACACTGTGCATGCAACACGGCCCGCTCATCACATTCCATCTCAACCTGACACAGGGCAACGCCGTGGTGCGCTACAGTTCTAAAGAGGAGGCTTCCAAAGCCCAAAAGTCTCTACACATGTACGTAAATGTTTCACTGATGTCGTCTTTTTAAAAAAACCAACCTCAGCTATATCATCACTGAACTATGTCTCTGAATACTTGCTTTCCAGGTGTGTTCTGGGAAACACCACTATACTGGCAGAGTTTGCTGGAGAA
This sequence comes from Oxygymnocypris stewartii, assembly GCA_003573665.1. Lineage (NCBI taxonomy): Eukaryota > Metazoa > Chordata > Actinopteri > Cypriniformes > Cyprinidae > Oxygymnocypris > Oxygymnocypris stewartii. The sequence continues at coordinate 28,893 of QVTF01020447.1, read as the reverse complement.
GAGGAATTGAACCGCTTCTTTGCACAGGGTCAGTCCCTCACGCCCACCACCAGCTGGCAGGCCAACCCCAGCACCAATCAAACACGGCTGGGGGGCGGAGGGACGGTGGCCACACACTCCATCAGCCACTGGAACAGCAGCAGTCTGGGAGGAGGAGGAGGAGGAGCAGGCGGGACGGGGTCCGGCGGTAAGGCGTGCAACGAGCTGCTGTGGGGGGGTGTACCGCAGTACTCCAGCCTGTGGGGGCCGCCCAGCGCCGAGGACGGCAGAGTTGTGGGCAGCCCCACCACAATCAATACGCTGCTTCCTGGAGACCTGCTGAGCGGAGAGTCCATGTGAGAGTGCCAAGCGCTCGAACCCCCGAACCGCAGCAAAATATGAAACTTAACGAGCAAAAACCAAGCAAATCATTTGGCGATAATCAACGTCAGTGGAACTGTGAAAAACCAAGAGACAGGAGGCTGAGGCCACACTTGCAAAGAGGCTGCTGACCTTCTTCCTCTACTTTTTTTGTTTTGTTTTGCGTCTCTTCATCTGTGTTATTTTGATCATCAGGCTTGGGTTACAGTATTCTATAGACTTCGTAAGAAGAACCGTAACTAAAAGAGAAGTGAACCTTTACCGAGACTTTTCTCTAATAACTGATACAGTGTGAAAGTGTATTTTACTACAAACCGATGAGACAAGCTGCCATTTTTTTTAATTCCTCTGGCACGAGCACATCCTGTCCACCCAATCGCAGCATATCGACCTCTCCCCGAAAAAACGTGCATCATTCCAAACCGACTTCTCCTATTCTGTCTTTTAGACTGGATCTATGGCTTTTTCAGTTGTCCTTGGGATCGTTTGGATTAATTAACAGCACTAAACTTTAGCCTTAACTGCTGATCAGTCCCACTCCATTTGTACTCTGAAGAAACTCATCTTGAGGATTGCACATTTACTCATTTCTGAGCCAGGGCTGTCATTGTTTCAATCTCAGCCGCAATGTATGCGCATTCGTCCTTCCTGTTTCCCTCGGTTGCCACCTGTCCTTGTAACTCTCGAAAGGACGGACAGGTATCTGACCCCTCTGCACATTTGAGGAATTTATTCTTAAGCTGGACACGTGGACAGCTGAGGAATATATTAACCACTGCTCACGAAAAACTGTACAGGAAACGTTTCAGATTAACTACTTTCTTTTCTCTCTTTCATTTCCTAAACGACCTCGGTCTCACTCTAAAAAAACAAACTAAACATAAGCCCTCATTATCGTTCGTCTGAAGTGCAATATATGCCACAGACTCTTCCGTCCATCTTTACGCAGTGCTTTTTTGCCGGTGAAATGGTAGGAGCTCACCTGGGGACGGGGGGGGGGGAATCAAAGACTCATCTCCTGCCGTGTCCACCAAGCGCGGGACTGAACAGAAGAGGACTTTCTCAGTGTGTAAGCCCATGGTGATGAAACATTCACAAGCACTTCCTCTACACACTCAAGGACAAGTGTGACTACAGGGGCAACAGGGGCTTCAAACCAAATAAGAGGTGTTTCTTGTAACCCAGTAGACAAAAGTGAATTTTTTTTTCGTTGTTGTATTTGGTACTAAAGTATGGAACAAAGAAGGCGTGGTTTCTTCATAGCACTTAGCAAGAGCGTCAAGCTCCGATTCAATGCCAACAAATTACACATGGACGTGTGAAACTGACAAAAAGCAACGATGAAAAGCAATCTACCGAACTATACTCTAAACGGATTTTGCCGTTTCTTTCCTTCTTCGTCCTCGTCTTTCCACGGTCTTTAGACTTTGAAGTCAGACATTTCGAAAATGGTAGCAAAATGAAGGAATGTCTGATGAGAAAGAAAAAAAAACACCACCACAACAAGACTGAAGCGTTCACGTGTTTTTTTTTTTTTGTTTTTTTTTTAAGATGATATATATCAAAGTAAATATCACTGTTACAGTACTCCAAAATCATTAGCCTTTTTGTCTGGAGATGCTAGACATGTTGTAATGTTTCTAATGGATTCTGCGGGGCCCCTTGCCCTGGCGGCCCCGCCTACCTGTATGATAAGTGTGGCCATTGAGTGCCTATCTGCTGTGGCGCCTCAGGTGCCCACACTCTGACTTTTGACCCGCTGTGCCAGGCCGGCGCACCAGATGCCAGAACGGACCCGCCTGGGTCCGGAGCAGTGGCTCCTTCAGACCTGGCCAATCAGTACGTACTACTACTGCGCCAGCACTCGACCTCGTCTCAACTTCTCTCTCATAGACTCTCTTTCTCCCTCTCATGCAAAGATCACTTTAGCTGGAAGTGGACAGGTTTGTTTTATGTACTTTTTACGATCGATTGGGTTTTTCCCTTCTGGAATTGCCAGTGTTGTTTTTGTTTTATGGTCAACATTGCTGTTGTTATCGTCGTTGCTGTTGTTGATGTTATATCGTTATTTTGCGCTTTTTCGGTTTATGTGTGTATCAATGCAGTGGTCTCTATGGTAGCTGCTCTCACCAGCCCCTCTTGCTGCACATATGCAGAAACACTCTGATTAAGAGGCACACCTCAGCGTAAACGGCAGCGCCGATTGATCCGGAATCACTCGTAGTGACGGAAATGGGTTGTTTTGAGGACAGAGCGCACGTAGTGGCGAAACGAAGAGTAGGTCGGTGGTGCTCAGTTTGTCTTCTGCCTCTCCTCTGCACTTTCCTCCGCTCTGGTGTCTCAGCCCCACCAGGCCACTCACACTCGCACTGGTGCTTACGACAAAGGGCAGGCAGAGTACACTACTTTACCTGGTCGCCTCTTCTCACAGTAATAAAAGCAAATGATAACGGAGACTCAGTTCTCCACTTCTATGCAAAGACCGACCGAGAGGTGCAGTTCACGGCCTTCAGTCTGTAGTTCTCTACAAGCCCACTATTCAGCTCACCAGGTGATTGTGAGAAGGCAGCTTCCTTACGGTGGGGCCTAAAGTAAGAAACCGGCCCGATGACCAGGCCCTCACTGTTTACTCTCTGAATGATCTCTTACATTATGTACATGCAGTCTCAGGGCAGCCTCAGAGAACCCCAAACGGTTTAATCGTTATTCGGAGGGCGCTTTTTCATTATCCGATGTGGCTTTTAAGATGCTAAATGGGTGGGCGAGTTTACTCGGAGAAGGATTCACAGAGGGAAGTCCCTCTGTTTTGTTTTTGTTTTTTCTAGATCCTAATATACCTATTCTCGATCGTAGACCTAACCTAGACATGAATCTATCAGAATGGAACAACAACTTTCTTGAAATTAGTTTTGATGTTTGGTTTTGTAAAGAGCGCATGGAGATGGAGAGGTAGAATGCAGGTTGGCACCAAGACAGACGGATAGCACCTTGTCCCGGGTATCAAATGTATACGTCTGGGAGGACTGCTGAAAATTAAACAGGGAATCCAGAATGTTTAGGTGCACTGTAGATGGTTCACATTTGGGTACTTTTTCTGTATCTGTATCATCTTTTTTTTTTAAACCAAAAAAAGTTTTTTGTCCGATTATTATTAATATTGTTGAAAAAGGAAACTTTAATTCTGTATACTCTTGACTGAAGTGCTTCTCTCTGCAAGCCTTTGTTGCCCTGATGTGGCGCACAGATGACTCTGGGGTTGCTGTATTGATGGTATTAAATTCTGTCCTGACCCTATAGTAGGGGAACAGTGCAGATCATTTTTATTTTTTTCAACAGGTCCAGGTCCGTGTGGTCCTATTGTATCAGGAGGCCTGGGGCACATGCCAGTTGATACCAAGTCTTAAAAGGAGAAAATCCCTTTCTGGAAGAATTTTTTTTTTACTCACTCGAGTGACACTAGCAACAATCACTATTGCCTGTTTTTGAAGATATATATTATTAACTGCCTTTCTCTAAGCTGTACTCGAGACCACGAAAAACAAATGTCCAAAAACCCAGAGGATTGCCTGGCAGACTAGCTAGCTTGCCAACAAGTGCCCACTGTGTCCTCTACTGTGGGCATATACTGGGTCTAATCGATAGGACTAATGTACCCCAGCTCCACGAGAATGGCTCAGATGCAACTTTGTTTTGATAAAAAGGCTGCTTCGATCATACAAAATAACCAGGCCTGGGTGGAGATGAGCTCTAAAAAACACAAATCCTCTTTCTTGGGGTCCTGGCTAGAATATGCACATGCTGGTTGATATACATGTACATCTGAAATCCTGTGTATGTATATGACTGGTTATCTTTTTTTGTTTATTTACCATTATTTTGATTTTCAGGCCCGAGTAACCCTGTTTCCTTCTCTCCATAAATTTACCTAGATGATAAAGCATAAACATATCAAAATTATACAAATTAAAAAAACACAAATACTTGAATCATAAGAAGCGCCAATAATGTAATGTGAAATTCTTTTTGTAATTTTGTCATTCATACACTTCCAAGCTTTTTGATAACATCAGTTTAAACTGAAAAAAAAAAAAAAAAATGCAAAGTGACATCGGTTGTATGTGAGTGTTTGCACAAGATTGCGTGTACTGTATGACGGATGAATGTGTTCATTTGCCTGTGTGAGTGGGTTCAAACCAATGTATGCTAGTGGTTACAGTGGATTTGTTTGCGCCTTTGTTTCATTTTATGCATCTTAGTTTTTTGTCTTTTGTTGGCTAGTCAAAAATATATTTGTGTGTATTGTTATCGTATTTGTTATTAGCTTTGTTATTAGAGTTGCACTGAGTGTCTGCTTCCCCTCATTCAGCTAATTGTACAACATGATATTAAAGTACTAAGGGGACAAGGTGACAATTCATGTGTTAATGTTTACTCAAGGACTTATTGAGAAAAATAACAAGTGTGTTCTTTTTATCTGTAATACGATTATCTACCTTATAGTGGCTTTTATTGTGGAATAATCCGTGATAAAGAAGGGGATTATTTTGAGTATTGCACCATTTTGTTTTTCAGATTATAAACAGAAAAAATGCAAAATACAAAAAAAAGTATATAAATATAAAATGTGGGGATTTTTTTTTTTAAACTGTGGCCATAGATCGATGTAGAGGGACTTGTAACTCCCCATGTTACACCATGATGAGCTGGATAGACATCTGTAGAAGAGTTTCTTACAAGACTCATTTCAAAGGTGCCTACCTTTCTGTTTTTTTTTTTTTGTCGTTAATGTTCATACCTGTTCTAGGTTTTGTTCACTATCTTCTTTGTGCAAGGCCACCAACAGTTTACAAGCATTTCATGGTTTTCTGAAGTTCAAGGAAAATAAATGTTGCAATGGAATTGTCATGAGAAGAGAAAAATCCTAAAGGACAGATACTTCCATCAAATGAATAACAAAAACACTTTACGGAATGAAGATTATTGTGCTACTTGCAGAACTCTGGGATTGATCAGTGTTGTCATGTTTTTGTTTTTTTGTTTTATGTTGGCTGTTACTTCCATAGATTATCAAAGCCTGAATTTTTTTTCAAAGCAAAAAAAACAATTCCTTTGTTGAAAAAAAGAGAAAAGAAGAAGACATAAATGTTCACTATCTTGCACACACAAAAAGTGGATCATGTCTCAGGAAGGCAAGGGTTCCAGAGTACCAACTCCACGCCATGTAATGTTCATTTTTAGAGAAAGAGGATAACAGAAGAAAAAAAAACATAAGCACTGAAGGTTATGGATTTCAGAAGAAAATACCTTTGTTTCTAAATCCGTAGCAGTTACATATTTACCAAATAATGAACTCTTAATGAACTTTAAAAAATTGAGTGCTTTATATATAAATATATATTGAAATTGCTTTACATTTTAAACAAAATGATCAAGGATTTTGATTGTTCAAAAGACGGTGAAAGAACATACAAATGCTGTATGTTTGAATCTTTATTGTATTTTCATAACATGAGGTCCCTTCCTGTTGAAATCAGGACCATTGTGCATTACTATTTCTTTCCTCTTTCTCATTCTGTCTCTTGTGGCGGGTATTACATAATGAGAAATTAAAAAGAGGGGTTGGGGGGGGGGGGTTCTGTATCAAATGATCGATTTCAAGAGAAGAAAAAAGCTGGTTTATACGGATCATGATCTATGCACAAGGGGGTGGGCTTCTTAAAGCCTCTGTGACCCATCTCTCATTGGGATTAGAGGGATTCTATCTGTGTCTTTTATTGTGCTCATTTGCTCTGTTGTCTCCCGACTCCATCTTATTTCACATTTATCATGTTTCTTACATACAGTACATCGCCAGGCTGTGTATTCCTAAACCAATGAACGTCTCAATCTGAAGCACTGTGGGGTTTTTTGTAGCCCATGACTTTCAAGGTTGTCTGTTCTGCGTGTGCCCGTGTGTGTGTGTGCACTACCGAGTGTGTTTCTGGGATGAGTGTGGATGGAGATACTGGGTTGCTTTTGCCTTTTGATTTTAAATGTTAAGGAACATGTCTGTACTGAGATTAAAAAGTCAGTGGCTTAACTGGCTTTAAATGTTTTTTGTTTTCTCTCTTTCGCTCTCTTTTTCTCTCCTCATAGAATGTGATTGTTGACATGCAATGGAAAAAAAAATGTTTTGAACTATGGAGCTTCTTTCAAACGATTAATAAATTGCATTTTTGTTCTTGGCTGTAATGAATTTGGTTTGGTAATTTCTTAGTAGTAGACATCAGTAACCTGCAGTTAGGGGCTATATAATCTACGATTATTGGAACGATTAATCGACTAATCATTGATTATTCCGCTGGTTAATCGATAGACTTTGATTATTCAGCTTTTGCAATTAGTTAAAATGTCGAGTTATGCATTGTAACAAATAAATTAATGCAATCACTTCAGCTTTTGAAAATCATATGTGAACCTGGACCTCAAAATCAATCATAAGGGTCAATTTCTTTAAACTGAGATTTGATTTGAAAGAATTGAGATTTGAATAAAGAAGCTTTCCGTTGTTGTATGGTTTGTTAGGATCGGATAATAATTGGTTGAGATACAACTAGTGATCGACCGATATTGATTTTTTTATAACCGATACTGATAACGATTTGTACGTTTATGTACCCGATATCCGATATGCAGAACCGATATTTATTTACTGTCATATCGTAAATAAATAACAGAGTGAAGTCCATTCTTCACTTTCAGTCGTCTTAACAACAACAAAAAACTGTTGAAAATTTAAATTGTCATGTAAAAATTTAATCTTAAAATTACAACAATAAAAACATTTTATTTATAAAAAGCATCATCAGCAACACTGATATTAACAATAAGCAAAATAAGGTCTAATGTTTTCAAATTGAGAAAATAAAGGACAGAAGTCATATCAACTTCATTTTAAACTACAATTTTAGATTTAAACTCTGTTTAATAGACTAAAGAGTGAAGAATAATTAACTGGATTATATTCTCTGGAATATTGAAATAAGCTATAACAAACAAAACATCGTATTTTATTTCATTTCTTAACTGGCACATTTTATCAGAATTATTAAAACATTTTTGTCATTTCTAAATTATGAAAACTGCTGACAGCGCGTTTATCTATGCATTTACACAGAACTACTCAAACTGCGATTGCTTGTGGAGAAAATAAATAATTAATTTCGATAGAGATATTTATTGGCGAAATAATGGTTCTATAGTAAATGTTAATATAATTTAGCGTGTTTCAAACAAGTGAATCTTGTATAAAGTTACATGCGGTGGTCGTGCTGGAGCTTCTCCTGAGTTAACAGTGTCCACTGCTCCAAGTGTGTGTGTGTGTGTGTGTCCACTGCTCCAAGTGTGTGTGTGTGTGTGTGTGTGTGTGTGTGTGTGTCTGTTCACTACTGTGTGTGTGTACTTGGATGGGTCAAATACAGAGAACACATTTCACTGCTAGTTATACTCTGTATAATTGTGTGTGACAAAAAAAAAATATATATATATATGTAATTTTTTTAACCGATAATGGTAAATGCTTAAATATCGGGAAAAATATTGGTAAACCGATATATCAGTCGATCTCTAGATACAACTACTTAAAAGTCTGGAATCTGAGGGTGCAAAAAAATCTAAATATTTAGAAAATCACGTTTAAAGTTGTCCAAATTAAGTTCTTAGCAATGCATATTCATAATAAAACATTAAGCTTCAATGGAACTTGATCTTTACTTAATATCCTAATGATTTTTTGGCATAAAAGAAATATTGATCATTTTAACCCATTTAAGGTATTTTTGGCTATTGCTGCAAATATACCTGTGCTGTTTATGACTGGTTTTGTGCTCCAGGGTCACATATGTATTTAATTACAATTATTACACAAAAAATTGCTAATACTTTAAAATAAAGTTTCATTAGTTGACTACATTAGGTACCACGATCTAAAAATGAACAATACTTCTACAGCATTTATTAATCTTAGTTAATGTTACTTCCAGCATTTACTAATGCATTATTCAAATCACAAGTTGTGTTTCTTTACATGCACTGTGAATGAATATGAACTAACAATGAACGGCTATTTATTAAATAACATTAACAAAGACTAATAGTGTAATAAATGTATTGTTTATTCATGTTAGTAATACATTACTGTAAAAGCGTTACCAATTCATTTATATAAATGGATATATTTGGCAAACAAAATGAGATGACACAGAGAAACTTCTCAAACACCATTTAATTGGCTATATGAAAAAAAATAACTGAATGACACATTCTGCCTAACATCTAATTTTGTAAGTCATATGGATAAGAAACAAAATAAAGGTAATTTATAAGATGCTTTATTTTTTGGATAAACAATTTTATTCACAACATATATCTCTCTTAAAATACCTCATGGTTATCAATCAAAACAGTCCTGAGCAAGATCAATCTTTGATCTCTGTAAACCAAACTACCACTTTAATTAATTTACTTCTCCAGCTAATAAATATATTTATCATTAGCTAGCTCCACACTGGAGAGCTGCTTTATAACAGAAAATCAAGTTGTAATTCTAACTGAAAGCGATGCTGACTAAACTGCTTGATTTAAGGCTATTGCATAAAGTACTATAAAAATTAACGTGATACGACTGCTTTACTGAAGTACCGAACTGAAGACCTCATGCAATCATTACTTTCTTACCGCTGTCAGTTTTTGTTGTTTAAACTGTTGTTTTGTTTGTTGTTTATTGCATTATTGAGAAGAAAACTTTACATTAGGTAAAACGACTACTCGACAACAGAAATATTTGGCGAAAAATTGTTGTTGTCGATAATGTCAACGAATCTGTTTTTAGTAGAGCGAGATGACACATAGCAATTTGGATCACACAAAAAAGGCCCATGACAAATGATCAGAAAGTAACCAGCTTGTATTCACCCTGCTTTATCTAAAATTATCTAAAAAATCATTTAAAATGCCGTTTTGAGGAAGAACTACAACTATTTATGGCTAGTTACAATTGTAGCAATTATGTTAGTTACGGTGCATTTGATAAATGAGGCGACAGAATATTTGTTCGGTAACGCTTTAGAATAAGGAACACTTATTCAGTATTAACTACCACTTTTCCCTCAATAAATTCACAACTTGTTGCTTATTAGTTAGTAAGTTAGTTGTTAAGTTTAGGTATTGGGTAGGATTAGGGATGTAGAGTAAGTTCATGTAGAATAGTACATTAATATGTGCTTAATTAGTAGGCTACTAATAAATTGCAAATATTCCAGTAATATGCATGCTAATAAGCAATAAGCAATGGTAAAGTGTTACCATTTGTTTTTTGTTTTTATATATTGGTCACATTTGTCATTTATCCAAAAAAAGGAAAAACAAAGACAGACCAAATAATAATTTAAATATGGGGACATGCTAAAATCTGTATACTCTCTCTCTTTATCTATCTATATACACATACACATACACACACACTTTTTTTTCTTTTTTTTTCATTTCACACACACACTTCATTTTTCATGAGCTGAACTCAAAGATCCAAGACTTGTTCTATGTACACAAAAGGCCTATTTCTCTCAAATATTGTTCACAAATCTGTCTAAATCTGTGTTAGTGAGCACTTCTCCTTTGCCGAGATAATCCATCCACCTCACAGGTGTGGCATATCAAGATGCTGATTAGACAGCATGATTATTGCACAGGTGTGAAAAGGCCACTCTAAAAAGTCCCATCTGAAATGATCTAAAATTATCATTTTTGTCAGGCTCCGTAATTTTACTTTAATTGCAATGTATAGGTCCTTTTCTATGCAATTAATGTGAAATAACAGAACATACATATAGGAGCTTGATAAAAATGCTCATTTTAGAAGAATATTTCTGATGGCACATAGATAGATAGATAGATAGAAGCTTTTGCATCTGCACTCTTCCTCTATCTATCTATCTATCTATCTATCTATCTATCTCTCTCTATATATAATGATAGATTTTAGCATGTCCCTGGAAATGGGTATGTTTCAATAATGTATTTCACAATTAAGCTGATTTTTATGATAATTCTTTTTCCTGATGCTCTTCCACATTTTTTCGTTTGGGGGATCCGTAGAGGTTCTCCAGCATAGCGGATGTTTGTGGGGCTGGTGGATAGATCCAATGACTGTTTGCACTGCTTCCTTTTCCTTTCACACTTGACATGTCTTCATAAATTGGAGCTGTGGTTTGATGCTCTGGCTGAGCATATGTTTTTTTCTGAGGACGAGTATTTTCAAGTTAGGAATGAAACCGTATTGCTTGTTATATGTTAAATGAAGTATTCAGCTGTGTTGTTGGGGAACCTTACATAATGTGTCACAAAGAGAGCGATGGCCGAGAGTAGGAGCAGACACTCCTACTGTGATGGTATAGATGAGTAGAGAATACCTCCTACAGGAGCACGGTTCACCTGAAACAAACAGATTATGTGGTCAGATGTGTTCCATTATTGTTAGATTATTAGATTATTGTTCCATTGCTACTGCCAAACATATATAAGGGGTCATAACAAGGCAGCTCAAAAAGACAACGGTGTCATTATTTAGTTCAATAACAATGTAAAGTTCATTTATTTTGAAACAAGTTGAATTTGGATAGGCCTGTAAGCAGACTTTCAGAAGCCAACAATGTGGTTATTGGGCTTGAGTTAGTTTAAAGGGACAGTTCACCCAGAAATGTACTCACCCTCATGTCATTCCAAACCTGTATGAGATTCTTTATTTTTAATATAAAAGATATTTTGAAGAATACTGGTAATCAAACAGTTGATGGTTCCCATTGACTAACGTAATATTTCTTTCCCTACTATGGAAGTCAATGGGGACTAGCAACTGTCAAAATATGTTCTGTCGTGAGAGAGAAACTAACAGGTTTGGAATGACATGAGGGTGAGTAAATGATTGCAATTTTAATTTTTTGGTGAACTATTCCTTTTAATGTTGTTTCAGTTTTTTCTCACCTGGGGCCTGTTTCATAAGACGTTTACCAAAAAAGCCAAGCTATTTCAGTTAGTCTGACGTATTGTCAGTTGGTTTGGTTCAAAATAAGTTAGACTTGGCTAACTGAAATAAGCCTGGCTTTAAACTTGTTTTATGAAACTGGCACCTGGTAGTGTCAGTGCTATTGATAATATCACTGCATGTATCCTACTGTTAATAAACCTTCTTATTCTGGCTCCTCTTTACCTCACAGTCAGAGTTATTCGAAGTGCTAAGAATCAAACAGACATAATTGAAAATCGTGCAAAATGTGTAAGGTTTTTATAGTCTGACAATTACTACATTCACTGTATTGTTATCTGTAACCATAATTTACGCTTTTGTGGACCTATGCCTCTGAACGCATTCACCAACCTGCCGCTTTTACCAGCAGAAAGAGAGTTGTGTTCGCCAAGAGCGGAAATGATGGATCTCCCGAGAAATCGCAGACATAAAGCCCCGTGTCTGTGGCTCGTAAATGAGATAGAGTCAGAGTAACTGTGCGTAAATTCAGCTGTCCAGAGATATTGATTCGTCCCTCAGTCTCTAGATCTGCTCTCACGACTTCATTTTCAGAGATGTTCAGCATACTCTCTGAACGAGCAAATCTTCGTTTCAGGAGCAGAAGCGGTGGCCGGGGTTCATTGGCCTCTGCGACACAATCTATGTCCACCGATTCACCCTCCAGCCTTTGGATGTAATGGAAATCTTCAGATGCTGAAAAGTCTTAGTAAAAAAAAATATATAATTATTAAATCACGTAACGTTATCGTCGCATGAAATATTTTGAAACTGGTTATGGTTTATTTGTGCATTGCTGCCCTTTCATAATATTAAGCATTTTTTTATTCAACTCTACAGATAAAATACATAGGTTCACTGATGTAGCCCACTGTTTCTGAGATGCCATTATTTTATTTATTTGTTTATTTTTGTTAACACATGTCATAAGAATAACTTGAAATGGGCACATATAGTAAAATACTTAAAATGTGTAATATACACACGTGGTCAGAATTGTTGGTACCCATGGTCATACGATCAAAGAAGTCTGTGAAAATAAATCTGAATTGTTATTTGATCTTTAATTTTTTTTAATCACAAAAACATAACCTTTCATTGGAGAATAAGAATTTAAAATGGGGGAAATATAATTATGAAAAATATATTTTTATCTTATACATATTGGCCACAATTAACGGCACCCTTTTTTGCAATACTTTTTGAAACCTCCATTACTCAAAATAACAGCTCTGAGTTTTCTCCTATAATGACTGACGAGGTTAGAGAACACCTGACAAGAGATCAGAGATCATTCCTTCATCCAGAATCACTCCAGGTCCTTTAGATTCACAGCTCCATGACGGTGCTGCTTCTCTTCAGTTCACCTCACTCATTTTCTACAGGGTTCGGGTCAGAGGACTGGCATGGCCATAGCAGAAGCTTGGTTTTGTTGGAAGATCCAAACATGGCCCATTATAAGATTTCTAACAGTGTCAGTCACTTGTTGATGTTATATCTGTTGGTATTTGATACATCAAATATGCCATGTGTCTAAACAAGATGTCCAGGACCTCCAGCAGAAATATAGGCCCACAACATCAAAAATACAGCAGTATATTTCATTGTACACATGGGGTACTTTTTATCCCTGTGTTCACCAAACCCATCTCGAGTGTTTGCTGCTAAAAAGCTATTTTAGTTTAGTTTCATCTGACCATAGAAGTCAGTCCCATTTGAAGTTCCAGTCGTGTCTGGCAACTGAATATGCTGGAGTTTGTTTTTCCATGAGTTTTTTTTTTTCTTGAAACCCTCCCAAAAAACATGTGGTGTAGGTTTGATGTATTTTTTAACGGGTTTTCTGACCCCGAAACTGAAGCTTTTTCTGCAATTCTTTGGTCCTTGGAGAGTCTTTGGCCACTCAAACTCTCCTTCTCACCGGGCATTAGGATGATATAGACACATGTCCTCTTCCAGGCAGTTTCATAACATTTTGTGTTGATTGGAGATTCTTAATTATTGATTAAGTATTAAGATGGTGGAAATGGGGATTTTCACTGCTCTAGCTCTTTTCTTAAAGCCACTTCACTAATTTGTGAAGCTCAGTTATCTTTTGTTGCACATCAGAAATATATTCTTTGGTTTTTCTCATTGTAATGGATGATATGGAAGTATTTTCCGGACTATTTTCAAATAGAATTGTAAATTATATTTTCAATTGCGTTTTCCATATGTGGACGCATAAATTGTGACATTTCAAATGCAATTGCAAATCTTGCATTACCGTTTGCATTTTAGCTTACGCGAACGCACATTGACTGCCAAATTTCAAATGAAAAAGCAAAGTCCATTTTCAATTGTATTTCCCATGTCTTACAAGTTATGAGCCTGTCATATTTAAATAGCAATATTAATTACCACATCTGCTTTTTCACTCTCTCTGCACTGTGCATAGGCTATAACCTGCCAAAACTCAAATGAAATCACAATTCCTTTTGCATTTGAATTTCCAATGTCTACATGGAAAGCTGCCAATCATTGTCAGGGGTGGGACTATACTAGGGGGCGTGTTTGTTTTGGGAGGTGACTCACAGACGGCCGGGTTGAACGCTCTGATAAATGGAGGTAATTCAAAAAGACTCTGCTAAAGACAGCTGCCAATCAGTTCGTGCCTGTTTTTTATCATTTATTTTATACCCATTTCAGCCCTAAAATATCAGGCCCTGTCATTGACAAATTTGCATATGTTAGAATGGTTACCTAATAAATTTATTTGACACAAATAGCATTTTCTTATTGGTCACATGTCCCTGATTGTATTTAATATGGTTTTGTAATTCCTATAAGAAATATAAGCAACTTTTTGGTCAACTGTAGTACACAAAAAAATCACAGAACTCGCTAGGCACTCATATAGTTGTAAACAAACTGTTTACATAGATTTTTGCAAAAAAACATAGCAGTGTATATTTACCCCCACCTTTATCTACACAGTTAAAGAGAGTAATTAATCAATATTTCCTCAAATAGCACATTATTGTATCATAATTTCCTGTGTGACAGGACTGACTTTGGATTTCTTTGATGCAGAAAAAGTTATGTTTTGTGTTCTTAAGTTTCGATAAGCATTCCTGTTGGAAATTATTATTATAATCTTAATGTTAATGTAATATTAGACTGGTAAAGTTACTGTCACACAACCATTTTACAGTCATTAAAAGGATAAACTTCTCTATTCAATTCATATTACGGCGCAGTAACAACAGGGAAATATTATAATAATATCTACATTATTACTTAGGAAATTACATGTAATCGCGGAAATTGCATGGCATTTCCTAGGTACAAATGTAGATATTACCATGGTATCACTCTGTTATTACCAAGCTTTAATATGAAGTAATACTGTGATGGTAGCCCTTTGTAACCTTGAAGGACCTGGCTCTGGAACAGCAACCTTTCTCTTAAGCCTAGATTTGTTCTGTCGCTCTCACCATAATTTGCGCCTTTGTCTTTGGTCTCGCTCATTGAACTTGTGAATACTTTTTTTGCCTCCATCTCTCCCTTTCTTTTTGAAGATGTTTTTCCTTTCTCTCAGGGTCTGCATTTAGTCGTTTATGACACTGCCTTCGTCTCTCAGCTGCACTAACTGGAGACATCTAACTGTATGAATTGGAATAATTACAGTCATCATTACTCAAAGCTAATATAGATGACAATTATATCTACAGTATATATCTATATAGGCCTAGGTAAAAGAGGTACAAAATAACAATAAAATGTTGATATAAAAAGCTTTAAATTTACAGTATAATATCTATTTATTCAGATAATGTTTTACAATGTCATGCGTTAAATACATATTTAATGCAATAAAGGTAATACAAAAGAACAATGCCATTCATTTGTAAGGCTGTGTCACAGGACACACAGGGATGTCAGCCACTTTAAACTGCTATTACTCAGCCTGTTAGCGTGCTAGCAGAAACTGTTAACATGCAATCAAGGAATTGCAGTAACCTTTTTAGACATGTTTTGGATTTAAAACATTTTCATTATTTTCTGGGATGTTTTATCATGACTGGGCCTGACACTCTAGCTCGTCTTCCTCCAAAAATATACACAAACAAGCTTAAAATAATAAATCAAATACAGAACTCATCCTTTATCAATGTCAGCTTCACCTCAGTCAAATGATGTAATTTCCTCTGAATCATACCCCTTAACGGCTTATTGCACACATTTTATGTTGAGTTTTATGTGAACGTGACAGGGCTGACCTAAATTCCACTAAATTCTTAACAGTTGTTAGCATAACAAAACTATGAAAGCTGTAGGTCTACATTGGCTGAGGACAAGGACAACGATGGGATTTCTCATTTTTAAAAGTGTTTTTAATAAATAAATATCTGAGAATCTAATGAATGACATATTCGTTTACAGAAAAACTCACAGAAATCAACCATCAGACAGTGTTAGACATTTTTGGGATGCAATACTTTTAATTCACTGCAAGAAGTCAAGGACAGATAATGTACGTTTCTGGTAGTATGTCCCTCATAATTCTGTCTTTTTTACCCCAAATACAGCGATTATCCCCTGCTAACAGCGGGATCAACGAAGTGCGGAAAATCCATCCATGGGATGATCAAGGGAATTTGGGATTTGTTTTCCCTCTTATTTATATTTCTGTGAAACAGGATGCCATGGCTGGATTATTTTATGTTCATAATCACCCTGGAGTGCTCAAAATTGTAAATATGAATGGGAACATACTAGACAGATATTTTACTCATAAGAATTTTTTGGGGTACCAATAATTGTGTCCAACGTGTATTTGATAAAAACATTTCACAATGAGATTTCCCCCATTTTCAATTGTTGTAGTTTAATGAAACGTTAGTTTTTTTTAAAGATCAAAAGGATGAATAATGCAGGTTTATTTTCACAGCCTTTTTTGTCATATTTACCAAGGGTACCTAACAACAATTCTGACCGCGCAGTCATGTAAAATATTAAGCCTACATTTTTCCTATTTACCACCGTAAAAGTAATTTTGACAACTTGTATTTTATAAAGCACTAACTCATAAATACAGATGACATTTATATATATATACACATTTATAAATGGTTTTACTTTTTTCTAGTAAATAGAACTAGTACAAATACAGCATACACTGTAAAAAGTGATAAGTTGACAACTTTTTTTTTTTAATAATTTTATTTGTGTATTATTTTTTACTTTATTTTAAGGCAACGGATTTCCTCGAAAACATTTTTTAAGTCAACTCATCACTTTTTACACTGTAAACAAAACATTCCTACAGTCAGTGTCCAGTTCAATGTGACTTACCTAAAGTCTGCTCCCATAAAATCCAGAGGAATAAGCAGGCTCGCATGGTGCGCATATTTAACGTTTTTAAATATCCAAGACAAGTGTCACATCTCTCCTCAAATCATTGCTTGTGCTGCACTTGCTATCATCACCCTTTTCCTCTCCTCAGAGCTCCACCCAATGCACAGGAAGTTCAGCAGACATGTCTGTATTTGTGTTTAGTGCTTAATAATAAAATTGAAAGTCCACATATACATATAACGGTTTCCACATTAGCATGCCAAACAATTTCCTTCTCTGAATTTATTTCCAGCCCTGACATGCAACAGGACTTCACACTACTCCCTCTCTATAGCGTATATTTGGTCATAAATGACACACACACACAAAGAATACACAGCTCATTTGGTTTTATCTTAGCTTTTATTATATTTAAACAGGACAAAAAGAAGAGGAAACTCAGTGCTGCACTCTACTGCAAAGAAAAAAAAGCTTAAAACAATAGACAGATCATAGGTCTGAAACAACTCCAAGAGAACAAGGACTACGATTCACATACAAGTTGTAAACTTACCAGGCGACCAGGCAAAGAACTAGTTGACCGTGACCAGGAAAGCAATGACTCCTGTATATCTCTACCCATCAACAGAAGGTAAACAGATTTACAAAGGAGGAATAATTATACTTGCTCAGTCTAACCTGTAAAGGGGGTCTTGGATTACATTTTCATTCAAAATCAAGAGCGAGTGAATAGTAGCAACTGGGCAGATAAAAGAAACAGAACCACAAATTACTTAGTGTTTTACAAAACAAACCATCCGATTTATATGGTCAGCTACATGCTAAATGAAACCTTGTAGTTCTATGGATTGATATCAAAGCCAAACTGTGGACAGAAATTCATCAAATACGCCATTAGTGCCAATAAAAATACCAACCTTTTCCAAACCCAGTAGAAGAGCTAGTTAAACAGAATCACACGTTACTCCCCAACTGCATCTTTTCTTATCAAGCTTCTATGATGTATCAAAAGCACACTATATACATGTATCTATATGAAGAGCTCTTTTCCAAAACGCGATAAACGCCAAATAAAAAAAAAATGAGTTCGTCATGCCATTTTGCTGTGTACTGAACCTATTCACTGCTCCATCAATGTTTCATGCCAAATCGCTATATTTCCTTGTTTAAAATGTACTGCAAGATGCAGTTCTTTTCCAAACCGCTATAAGCGCCGAACCTGTTTTTAGCCTAAATGCGATATATCCTCATATGACTGGACAAAGAAAATCACAAAAAACAACAAAAAAAGAAGGTTCGTCACTCAGGTGTGATGGTGCGGACCCGGGGGGGGGTTACATCAACACAAGGCTGGTGCGACCGGCTTATAGTATGAGTCCCTTATGTCATATGTTGCATGTTCTCTTTTTTTTTTTTAAGATATAAACCAACATAAAAAAAGGATGGATTTGTAGCGTTTTGAAAAAAATCAAATAAAACTTAGAATTTATAATCGACAATATTGTTGTTTAATTTAACAATCATTGTTTAACATGTTCAGACTGAGCCAACAGACCATTTTAACAGGATAAATTGAATATTAACAAAATGTATGGGTCTAGGTAAAAAAAATGTCCTTTTCTCTAAAACTATTAAAATGGATTTATAGCGTTTTGGAAAAGAGTTCTTCAAATGTAAATATCTTACCACATAATACTATTGATTTTCAACAATGCTCATGGAAAGAATCTGAAGCACACCGAATCATTTCACCTCATCTTTCAGTTTGTAAAAATAGTAAAGTGATAATAAAATATAAATGTGATTAAGGTGGAAGAACTCTTCTTGTGTTTTATGTCATTCTTGTGGGGAAGTTAAAACCCTCAGCTCCATGTAACGGCACAAATTCTGTTGGTTAGCACATCGAGTATAATGCTAACACATTATGTTTATGAGCAAGGTGCTATTATTTCTAGTTTGCATAACTGCTAATCTTTCTTCGTAATTACTGCATATCCATTTCCCACGTTTCTTACAAACTGAGAGATGAGTCAAAAAATCACAGTCTGTGGTAATCAACAGCATGCCATAGATGTGGTTGAGAACTCAACAGATTACTTTAATAAGCACTTCCGTTCAAAAGATTGAGGCTGGTAAGATTGTTTTAATCATTCTGGGAAAGGTCTCATACTCGCCAAAACTGTATTTATTTCAAAATAAGCAATACTGTGAAACATCATTATAATTTAAAGCAACTTTTCAATGTGAACACAGAAAATATAATATATTCCTGTGATACAAAGCTGAATTTTCTGAAACATAACTCCAGGCTTCAGTGTCACAATCATTCAGAAATCATTCTAAATTACTATTAATATCGCTGCTTAATAATTTTGTTAAAACAGTAACACACTTATTCGATATAGAAATCCTGTAAAAACTATTTACAGTCACTTGATCAATTCAATGCATCTTTGCAACATTACAAATTTTACCGACCTCAAACTTTTGAAGCATGTGTATCAATATTTAACATGTTAGCTAAAACTATGAGTTAGTTTAAGAGAACTCCCCTGATATTAATAAACCCGGGGGCCATCACCAAACTTGCTCAAAGTTTGGGGACATTTGTATCCAACAGCCAAACGGCTGCGAGGCCCCTGAATAAGAGAGGAAAGAGAGAAAATATGAGACTTGCCTCAGCCTGTGCAGGGCAACACTGAGACTCTGCCTCAGCCAGTCCCATGGCATTGCTACAAGGAGAAGAGAAATCCTCAGTTTAGGACAACAACCACAGTGAACTACAGTCACCTTCTTACCTGCCTCTTCCTGAAAATCACAAGTGATGAGCCTTAGCCTGGACATAAATGATTCTCAGGTTAACAAGGGTTCTTTCAGTCTCTCAAGACTGTGATTTTCAGGAAACGGATATCTGAATGGTTGTTTTTCTTTTTGTCTGGCAGCCATATGTCCTTGCATAAGATGCTGAACATTTAAAGGGGTCTTATACATGTCCATTCTATGATCATTTATCACCTTGTCACTTTCTGTTGCAGCACAAACTCTTAAACTGTTAGTTTGTCGTTAGACATTATGATGGTCCTCGTGATTTGACCCCTTTAAATCCAAGCTTTAATATGAAAGGACCGGTAGGAACATCAGAAGTGGATGCAAATGCTTCAGTCTCCCTCTCACCCACAAACACTGCAATCACACAGCTTTCGTCCAAATATACAACAGCCATCACGTTGAGCACTTGTAGTACAAACCTTGCGAGGTTGTCCTTTACTTGCTAATGAAAAAACAGCCGTTAGATTTCAATAGTTTATTACAGTTAACAGTGGAACAGTACAGATAGCATTCGCAGAAGTCTTATGTTATTGGCCCTACAGAGAGAACACAGTAAATGTAGACAAGCAGACATAGAAAAATAAATCAACAATGACAGCTATCTGAAGCCCTCACCAAGCAACGCTGGGGACGGGACGTCCAACAGCACCTATGGGTGCTGCGAAGGCTTCACACTTTTAGTACAGTAGTATATTTACAGTGACTTGCCTTGTTAAAGGTGCTGTACGAAACTCCAGCCGCTTCAAATTAATACGAACCATATTTACTACACTTCACTTCTAAAAACCTAAACAAAACATGAGAAAAAAGCCAGACTGTATGATCTGCAACAAAGGGTATGTCCAAATAATAGACTTGGTAAAATCAAATGTCCCATGCGTTACACAGTTTGATTACTCCATCTCCTCATTGCTAGAAGGGTTACGGTTACTGATCTGGATTGTTAAGCACGCCACTAGATGGTAAAATGGTTGAATCACCAAACCTAATGAAGACAAGTGGTGACGCTTCAATATCGGCCTCCAGGAGACATTACAGGAGGTCTCATGCCAATGGCGGGCCGAGGGGGAGCGGCCTGGTAGGGAGGGACCATGGGTGGGGCTTGTCCGTAAGGAGGCATTCCTCCTGGGACGTACCCGGGCAATCCCTGCGGCAGAGCACCGAATGGCCCTATGTGAGAGGACATCGATTAGCTGCATTTGAAACAGGGATTCACAAATCTGTTTTACCTTACGTTGTTATTCTTCACTAATATACTATACTGTTTAAAAGTTGGTTGGTTGGCAAGACGGTTTCATTCTTTTTGAAAGACGGGAATCTCTTATGCTCATCAAGGCTGCATTTATTTGATCAAAAATATTGCAAAAACAGTAATATTGTGAATTATTATTACTATTTTTTTTAAATATCTAAGTTTTTAGTATATTTTAAAATGTTATTTATTCCGGTGATGGAAAGCTGAATCTTAAGCATCATTACACCAGTCTTCTGTGTCACATGATCCCTCAGAAACAGTGTTAATTTTGACAGGAAATTTTGATTTAGTTTTAGTCATAGTCTTTTTAATCTAATGTAGATTAATTGACTAAAATCTCTAGTTAAATTGTAATGCATTATTATTTTTTTATTTCCGTTTTGGTTATTTTAGTACATCAGGTTAAACTAAACTAACTAAATTAACTGTTTTTTAATATATGTCATTTATATATTTATTTAATTTTTACAGATTAGTTTATTTCAGTTAACATTTATTTTATTTCAATTAATGAAGAATAGTTTTATGGTTTTAGTTTACTATAAAAACCTGATACTAGTCAAATGTATTTATTAAATAATATTTTGAATAATGTTCTTAGCCTGTCCATCCTGTGATGGGGAATCCCAGACATAAGCTACAATAGTTGTTAAATTAAATTACAGTTTATGTACCCAAAATATCAACAATGACCAGGAAAAAAGCTTGAAATACGACTCTTATTTTGAAATGTCTGCACTGTGACCTGTACAGTTGCAGGCTGCTCATTCAAGTTCAGATAAAGGAAATAAAATATGCATTCTTACAAGCGTCTAAAACAGTACCATATAAACATTGTATAGTAAAAAGTCATAATTCATTAACATTAGTTCATAAGCTAGAACTAGCATTTGCTAGGCATAAATGTGTGCTATGCATTGATTGCTTCCTGCACTGAAGCAGTCTGAAAATAATTTGTCAATTAAATTAACACTGTTCAGAAATAATTCTATAATGCTGATTTGCTGCTCAAGAAACATTTCTTATCTTGAAAACAGTTGTAAGGTTTAATAATTTAATGGAAATTGATTATTTGATGAATAGAAAGATCAATCGAACAGCATTTATTTGAAATAAAAATCCTTTCTAACATCAATTAATTAACTCACTTTTGATCAATTTAATTGCATCCTTGCTGAAGGAAAGTGTTAAAAATCTCACTGCCCCCAAATTTTTAAACAGTAGTGTAAAATGACGTTTCCTCTCTTATTTTGAAAACCGGGGGCTATTCGAAAAGTCTGAAAGCCCTCAAATGCACCCTACCTTGCATGGGATGCCTAACACCCGGCTGCTGTGCAGGAATGCCCTGCTGAGGGGGCAGCACACCCCCCATCGGTGCAACTGGTGGGGAAGTCACGTGGGCCTGTCCTGCACTAGGGACTTTACACTGGTAGCGAGGCATCTGTGCTCGCACCTCCTCCTGTAAAACACAATGCAAAACACACAAGCTGGTAAGACAGAAATATGGGCTTTTTTGCTCTTTCCTCTGTGGAACAAAAGACTGTGATGTCAGTGTGATCTAGTGTTGTTTTTGTGGCATTGATCTTCAATGTATGGGAAAAAAGTGTAAAGGAATTTTCCTTATGGACAGTAATCAAACAGTGAGACATAGATTCAGATGTATGTATTACATGTTTTCTCGCTTGCAGTTAGAAAAGCATTCTGTGTGTGATGATGTACTATGATTGGGAAGTGATAGAGGTAAGGAAACGCAGATGGTCAGGGGGTCAAGGGGGCATTTGCCTCCCTTTTCTGTATAACCATTCATCGGTAAACAAACTGGTATCTTTCCCTCTAGAGGAGGGAAGGAGGAGGCCTTGGAAGGAAAGGACTATAAAACAGACCGGCACTGCTTCTCCTTACTTCTTCTCCTTAGGGCGCTCTTGCTCTCTTGCTACTTCTTATCTCTGTCTCTCTGGCTCTCTTCTTATCTCTCTCTCTCTCTCTCTCTGTCTTCCCTCACTGACTTAGCTCATGTGTATTGATTGTGACGAGGAGATCTTCTCTTGCAAGGGAATAAATTACTTTTATTATTATAATTTGGACTCAAGAGTTGTCTCTTACTCAGTGATGATGTTTGTATGAAAGAAATTGCCACAACAGTTTGGTGTCAGATAGTGGGATTCCTTGGACGTGACTTCTGGACCTGACAGCGGACGGAGGCAGGCCACCTTGGAGCTGAAAAGTTCCAACCCTACCTCGCAAAAAAGATTCAGAGACGAGGGACCGTTCCGCTGTTGGGGCCGGAGGGATCGACCACTGGAATCAAAAAGAACCCAGGTGGCACAAAACGACATCTCTGGTAAGAAACAATTAAATTCAATTTAATTAGGGTGAAATTCAGTTTAAAGAGTGAAATTGAACCATATTGGCTGAGATTTGTGTCTGTGGTAGAGTAATCTGAGCAACATTCAGATTAGGTAACCTGAGATTAATTTGAGATCTGTACGGATCAAGAGGGTTTCAAACAGGTACCGAGGACTCTGGGCACGAACGTTCAGATAGGTAACCTGAGATTAATTTGAGATCTGTACGGATCAAGAGGGTTTCAAACAGGTACCGAGGTTAATTGGGGTTAGGAAAAATCGAAAGATTTTGATAAATCACAATTAAGAGGGCACTAATAGTGCAACCCGATCCGATTGCGGGATAAGAGAAAATCGGATCTGCTGGAGACGTCTAGCAGATTAAAAGAGACGCGCGTGAGTAAACCCACAGGAGCAGAAAACAGCAGCCAGTATGGGGATATCTCAGAGCAAGTTTGTGAAGTATGATACACCGGTGTACTACCAAATGAAAAAACATTATGGTCAGAAATGTATGCAAGATATTGAAAAATTAATCAAGCATCATGATTTTCCCAAAGAGGGAACATTGAGCCTCACAAAACTGAAAGTGGTGAGGGACTCGGTTGAACAAAGTAGCGAAAAACAACCAGGGTGTTGTTGTAAATGTGTTAAACATGTATGTAAAAAATGTGAACAAACAGTAGATTGTTGGCTTAAGGAAGCAGATAAGAGAGAAAGAAAACAAATGCAGAAAGAGCTAGCAGGAAGGAAAAATGAAAAGTGTGAAAGTCTATCTGTATGCGTGTCTGCACCACCAGAACCGACTAACCCACAGTATGCTTCTGATTCCCCACATGAAAATGCGGTGAGGCCGGCACCGCCAGAATACAGAAAACACATCTACCCAATAGCCCAGCTGAGTGCGTTGAAATTGGACCCCGACCTCGACTGTTCTCCTCCCAGACAACCGCAGCAGGACGCACAAGCACGCGCAGCGCGAGGCGCTGAACGAGAGGAGCGAGAAACAGCGCAAGCAGCGCAGACAGAGGCAGCAGGACGAGCAACGCAAGCAGCGCAGGCGGCGCGAGAAGCACGGGCAGCGCAAACGGCGCAAGAAGAGCGAGAAGCGCGAGAAGACCGCGCAGCGCGAGTGGACGCGCTGGCAGCGATTGTAGAGCAAGAAGTGCGAGAAACAGCGCGAGCAGAACAACAAGCGGAGCAGACGGCACAAATGGCGCTGGCAATACAGCAACTGGTGAGCGCAGTAGCTCAAAAGGCGGCCAGTAAAGCGGACCAGGACGAGGAAGAAAGTAAAGATACCCCGGATGAGACACTGGGGGCCATACCGAAGAAGATCGTAACAAGATCGCAAGCCAGAGAAAAAGTCAACTTCACGGCGCCAATGGTAGAGGTGGCGGGACCTGACGGATCGGTGATGGTCTACAGACCATGGACTGTGACAGACATGAAAGAAGCAATGGCTCATCTGCCGAGCCCGGACGACGCAGGTGACAGATTTTCAGACGAACTAACCACTTTCTGTGAGGAGTTCAGCCCCACCACACAAGAACTGAGGCGGCTGTTAGCCGTGAAACTGGGGGCCACAAACTGGCACAAAGTGAGTAGCCAGATGCCGACAACCGAGCGACGACGAGAGCATGGAACCTGGCTGCACGAAGCCAACGAACCGTATCGATCAGCGGTGGCGGATCTCACAAAGGCAATGAAAGCCGCTTTTTCCAGCGCGAGTGGATACAGCGAAAATCAACGGCTGTTGCCAGGTGAGAGAAGAGTCTGTTCGAGACTATCATGCCAGACTTTTTGAAATATTTCGGAAACACAGTGGTTTGGCTGAACCAGCGGACAGAGGAACGCAGCCGGGCACATGGGAGTGTCATCTGCAAAGCTGTTTCCTGAACGGACTGAGACCAGAGATCGCACAAGCGGTGAAAGCAAGCTACATCGAATGGCAGAGCGGGCGCTTGACAACCACATTAGCGCACGCTGTGCACGCCGAGGAACAACTGCTAACGAAGAAGGACAAAGCCGTGAAGGTGAAGGGGGAGAGAGAGATGCAGCTGGCTGTTGTACAGATTAAAGCGAGCACGAGCGCAGCACCAGCGAAGCCAAACTGGACTAACAAGAAGAAAAGAGGTTATCAAGGGAAGTGGAAATGTGGATTGTGCGCGACTAACGAACATGATTTTTTTAACTGCACAAAGTGTAGGCTGTGCAAGAACGATGGACACTGGGCACAGGACTGTCCAGAGGCGCGCAAGGCGGATTGAAACGAGAGGAACGGAGAACAGGAGAGGAGAGGGCGGATGACAGGCACTCAGCAAGCTACAAAAAAGGGAAGTAAAAATTTATTAGCACACACACACAACACGCTCACATACACTGATTCAAATACCGCTCTCTGCAATGAAGACATGCTTGCAAATCCTTTATGTGTGAGTGTTGAAGATTTGGATAAGGCTATATGCAATGAAGACATGCTTGCAAATCCTTTATGTGTGAGTGTTGGAGTTTTGAATAATACTATTAGCGATGAATGTCTGAGAATGTACAAAGGTTTAGGGTTTTTGAGGCTACCGAGATATCCCATGTTAGTTGACGGGACAATGATAGATTTTATGGTTGACAGTGGCGCCGCTCGATCAACAATAAGACCATATGATTTGCCATGTGAACCAAAATTGACGGATTTAGTGTTTGAAAGCACGTCCGCGTCAGGACATACCATTTCAGAAAATTATACTGTGCCGTTGAAGTGCGAGACGGAGGGGGGCAGGGCGTTGAAACATGCGTTTTTGTGCTCTGAAACCTGTCCGGTTCCGCTAATGGCCAGGGATTTAATGTGTAAATTAAATCTGAAACTCACTGCTGGGGCCGTTTGGCATACAGATTGAAGAGGAACAGCAGATGATTTGTGCAAAATTTGAGCCACAATGGGCTTACGAGTGGCAGACAAAGATTCTGATTGGGCACGAATGATTTTGACACTGGCAAAAGATCGTACAGTGTCCACAAACATAGAAAGTATGAGGCCTGACAGATTGCATTGTACATCATATGTTGTAGGCGAGCGTGAACCAGAATATGAGGAAGAATGGTTTAATGGGGCAGAAAATGAGACAATAAGGTTTAATAAGATTTTCTGGACTGAAAATGTGTGTGCGCTATCGGCATGCCTGTCAGAAAAACAAATTCAGCTGTATTTGATAACAGGCCAGGCTGCGCCTCACTTATCAGTAATCAAGGCCACCGAACAGAAATGGGAAGAAATAGGCCTGTTTGTGAGAAAATGTCTTTCTGCACAGATTGGATTGAAAAACCAAACGGGCAGAAACACAGTGGAAATGCAGGTGTTTTTATGGAGGAATGTGAGTTTGATGTTGCCGTACAGAGAACTGTGACTGCTATTTTCAGGAATGCAATGGAGAAACATGAGCATGGATCTATTTCTGCCACAGATATTCATCCTGTCCTGGCAGAAATACCTCCAAAATTGTGGGCAAAACACAAATATGATGTTGGATTGATTAAAGGTTGTGAACCAGTTGTAATCACTCCAAAGTCTGATTACAGGCCATGTCAATCGCAATATCCCCTGAAGAGGGAGGCATTGCGAGGGATACAGCCGGTTTTTGAGTCTCTCCTGAAGGAGAGAGTAATAATTCCCTGTCATGATTCTCCAGTGCGAACTCCTATTTTCCCCGTCAAGAAAATAACATCTAACACAAGTGAACCAGTCACGTGGCGATTTGTGCAGGATCTGCAGGCTGTAAACTCAGCCGTTATTGCAAGAGCTGCCCGCGTACCTAATCCATACACAATTTTGTCACAAATTCCGCAAAATGCAATGTATTTCACTGTGGTTGATTTGGCCAACGCTTTCTTTAGCGTCCCAGTGGAAGAAAAAAGTCAGTTTTGGTTCGCGTTTGATTTTGACAACAAAGGGTACACGTTTACCAGGTTTGTGTCAGGGCTATTGTGAGTCTCCGACGATTTACAATGAAGCGCTCAGACGGAGCCTTGAACCATTACCTCTATCGAGCGGAACAGCGCTATTGCAATATGTCGATGACTTATTGATTTGTGCACGAGATGAGGTTACGTGCGTGGCTGACACTGTAACTCTCCTGCACCACCTGGCGCGGGAGGGTCACAAGGTCAGCCTGACAAAGCTTCAGTTCGTGAGAGAGGAGATAACATTTTTGGGGTCACACAATAACACCGAACAGTAAAGCAATCTCTGAAAAAGCGGATAAAAGCTATCAAAGAGGGTACCGAAACCCATAACAAAACGACAATTATTATCATTCCTGGGAATGTGTGCATATTGTCGAACGTTTATTTCCAAATTATGCACATCTTGAAAAGCCCTTGAGAGGCCCTGACAACAGGGAAAGGGCTGAGGTCATGTGACAAGATTAATTTGGTCCACAGAAGCACAGGATGCGTTTGCAGATATGAAACTGCAGCTGGCTCAGGCCCCAACGTTGGGCCTGCCTGTGCTTGAAAAAGCCTTTCACCCAAATGGTAGATGAAAAAACATTGGATTTATGAGTTCAGTGCTTTTGCAAACCCATGGGGACAGATTACGACCAGTCGCATATTTTTCAACGAAGCTTGATGCAGTTGCAGCAGGCTTTGCCACACTGCCTGAGAGCTGTGGCAGCTGCAGAGCTGGCTGTGCTAGCTTCAAGGGAATTTGTGGGGTATTCGGATTTGACTTTGATGGTCCCACACGCGGTCTCCATGATTTTGCAAGAGCAAAGAACATCACATTTATCAACAGCCCGATGGCTGAGGTATCACACGATTTTACTTGACATGCCAAATGTAACAGTGAAAAGATGCCAAACTTTGAATCCTGCCACACTCCTCCCGACGGAGGAGGATGGACAGGAACACCATTGTTGTCTATCAGTGCTGGAACAGGTGTGTACACCACGTCCAGACCTGTTGGACACACTTTAGAGAAACTGTGACAATGTCCTCTTTGTGGATGGGTCGGCGTCCCAAAGATCCACAAACAGGCTTGAATAAGGTTGGTTTCGCGGTGACCACTGAATTTGAAGTCGTAAAGTCTGGCAAATTGCCATCAAATTATTCGGCTCAGGCAGCCGAATTGGTTGCTCTGACAGAGGCGTGTAAATCTTATGGCAGACAAGTGTGTGACAATTACACAGACTCGCGTTATGCTTTTGGGGTCACTCACGACTTTGGGGCGCTTTGGAAGCACCGAAATTTTTTGAAGTCGGATGGACAATCCGATATTAAACGCAGCTCTGGTGGCTAAGCTTTTGGAGGCCATTCTTTTACCAGACAAGGTTCGCGATCTGTAAATGCGCAGCGCACACTAACGATAAAAAGTTTTATCTCCACAGGAACGCGAGAGCAGACGCGGGCAGCGAAGGCCGCGGGCAGCACAGGAGACAAAAGAAACAACTTGTGCTTTGGTATCTGTGACTAACCCTGATATTTCCCCTTGTTTACAGAGTATGCAGTCTTTTTCCACAGGAGCGGAAAACAACGATGGAGGTCGTCTGGCTGGCAGTCTCCGGGGGGGTGTATGGATGAGTGTGATGACAATTCCTTGTTTGCCCAAACACTTCTTTTCAGCATTATGCTAAGTTGACACATGGGTTGGATCATGTGTCAAAAGCGGGTATGATAATG
This sequence comes from Oxygymnocypris stewartii, assembly GCA_003573665.1. Classification (NCBI taxonomy): domain Eukaryota; kingdom Metazoa; phylum Chordata; class Actinopteri; order Cypriniformes; family Cyprinidae; genus Oxygymnocypris; species Oxygymnocypris stewartii. The sequence continues at coordinate 38 of QVTF01020447.1, read as the reverse complement.
CAGATGAGGGAATTATGGTTTACAAAAGGGTTTACAGT
>QVTF01020446.1:35000-65000 GCA_003573665.1 Oxygymnocypris stewartii | reverse complement strand
TAGCTCCATCCTAATCATATTAACACATAATCAAAGAGGATTTAATATGACGGCACGTTTGCTGCTGGTCTGACTGCATGGACTATACTGATAGAGCTCAACTGCACACTGCAAATATCAATGAAGCCCAGTCGTCCATCTAAATTATGACATTTGAAATATGAAAAAAGAGAGTTATGAGCTTTTAGAAGATGCTCACATGCTGCAGTTTCACCTCAAAATTGCATCAAGATACATGCTCTGGAGATGTGTGCTATAAAGTTGAGCTGTTTGATGGCAAACACACACACACACACACATGCACGCAGATGCACGCAGATGCTCGCAGACGCACGCACACAAAACAAACATCCACACACACACACTCATTCACACATCCAACACACACACACATCCATCCACTCTCTCTCACACACACACACACACACACACACACACACACACACACACACACACGCCTCAAAATCCTGAAATCGATGGAAACTCACACACACAATGTTTGCTTAGTTACTGCGGATCACTGTATGCATGAATGACCTTGTGTTTTAAAAAATTAATACATTAAAAAGCGCAAATATTAATGACATGAACACCTAATCAACCAATGTTTTAATTTGACAGCTTGAATATACACACTCATGGGGTCAGATGCTGAAAAAAACATGATTTATCCCAAACCAGTTAACCCAAATACTAACTTTACTTCAGTATGGTGATGTATTTCTGAGAAAATGTTCAGGTTTTGACCAAAAAAAATGAGTTAATTAATTGTTCACAACAGGACAAGTATTGTGTTAATAAACACTCTAAAGACATCTGTGTGACACGTACTTTATTTTGCATCATGAATGTAAGCTATTTTCCCTGAATGTGAGTGACTTCTGATTCATTAAATAACAGTGCAGTGATGTAAAAATATAATTATGTGCACTAAAACCAGTGTGCTTATAATTACATTAATAAACCATTGGTGAACGGCACTTTCATCAGCGCGCGCGCGCCGTCCCTCACATGTGAAGCCTACATTAGGGCCAATCATTAAAGAAGCGAAATCCGAATAGCAAGAACGAATCATGAGCAAAACACGACGCAATTAACGACCAAAGACGCACACGAACATACACACAATTACACGAGATTGGACGCGGAACGCCAGCGCGCGTCAGTGTGCGCGGCTCGCTTGTGTCTGAAGCGCAATGAGCGCGCTGGTTACTCACCGTCATGCGCGCGGCTGCCGCGGCTGCAGTTGCTGCATATGTGTTTGATCTCTTTGCCGATGTGGCAGGGGATCATGAAGGGCATGTTGTTGTTGTGCTGCTGGCTGCTGCTGCGAATTCGTGTTCTCCTTTCGGTAATTCAGAGACATCATCCTGATCAGGGCTGAAGCCCTTGTTCTTCGGCTTCTCCATCGCGTTGCGCGCGGGCGCGTTACTGCCCCAGATGCCGTGCATGACCGTGTGATCCGCCGTAGACATGATGATGATGAGCGCGCTCCAGTCTCGAGCTCAGCTGAGATGCGCAGTGATGAACCGGTTCCTTTACGCCTCCTGTGGACCACACACTAGAACTGCAGCACAGGGCCGTGTCTCAAATCCCAGCGAGCTGCCTGCAGTTCTGAGCCTCAAACATGGCCAGGCTTGATGCACCACTACAGTGATGCACGCGCACGCACGCTAAAATGACAGTGATGTACACACACACACACGCGCGCGCACTCTCTCTCTCTCACACACACACAAACACACACGCACTCTCTCTCTCTCTCTCTCTCTCTCACACACACACACACCACACACAATCTCTCTCACACAAACACACATGCACTCTCTCTCTCACACACACACACACACACACACACACACACTCTCTCTCTCTCTCTCTCTCTCTCTCACACACACAAACACACACGCACTCTCTCTCTCTCACACACACGCACGCAGACGCACGCACACACACACAAACGCGTTCAGCACACTAACACACCAGTCTCGGCAGAATGTGTATTTTCAGTATGCATGGGATATATTTACTGAAATAGCAGTACATTATGTGCACTACTGTATCCCACAATGAAAACAGTTTGAGAATATAGCTGCATGAAAATACAGTATGTGGCACAGAGAGGCAAACAAATGTAATAATAAATGTCCATTGTGCATGTTCAGAAGAGCTGCCCTATCCTGCAGAAACAGCTTTGTGTCGGAAAATTGCTCGGTGCAAAGAAAGAGACGTGATAGGAACTATTGCTACGAATAGAAACATATATTGCATAAAGCATATTGCATATTTGTCCATGCCCATGTTGAGTAGAGTATTAAAAACGTGAAAAGTATTAATTTAAGGTACATTTAGAAAAGATAAAATGTGCGATTAAGTTGCGATTATTCGCAAGTTAACTCATGACAATAATGTGATTAATCGCGATTAAATATGTTAATCAAGTAACAGCCATAAGTTAAAATGACTCAAATAAAATGTAGGCGTACACTGGTAACTCATCTTTCCTCGTCAATATAGGCTACACATTTCTCACCCTCACTAATTCAAGTTTTATATGAATGACTCTCTGAAGGGAACCGATTGTCTTCAGAAAGGTTTTCATGTTACCTGTTAAAGTATCATTGAACATGACAACACGTTTTAATCACATTTTTAAGCTACAGTTGTGTAGTTTTGGGGATTTATTGTATTTTTTATTTTAATTGGAAAATTTAGTAATGTTTGTATATGCCTATAACTGGGCTTAATAAACTAGTAAAATTCACTTTAAAGATGTACGTTTCTCAGTAGGGTATAATTCATAATGAAAACATTAGAATGGGCTAGTAGAACATCTACTGGAAATACAACACTTTTCAAATTTATTTAGAGGATTAAACCGTAGCCTACTGCATGCTAATACAGTTCTGTGCAGGAAAACTAGATGCAATTATTCTTGACGTTTAATTGTGTTTAATTTATAAAGTGACTTAGGTAGTACCTATATGTTATAGTTTCACTGGAAACAATTTAAAACAAGGTTAGTTGTCAATAACTAACACTAACAAAAATAATAAATACTGTTACAAATGTATTGTTCATTGTTAGTTCAAGTTAGGTAATATTCACTAATGTGTGGCAAGGGGCAACCAGGTCAAATCTTGCCTTGGGCAGAAAATTGTCCAGAGCCGGCCTTGATCAAGATATATGTAGAAACCTTGTGGGTGGGGGGGGGGGTATCAGTCAAATACTTGTTTACTTTGTTTATTGAGTTTTTCTTTTTCGCCCAACGAACATAAGGATACTGATAAACTCAGGGCACGAGACTGGCTTTCTCAGTCTTCTTTGGACCTCCTATGAAATAACAAAAGAGAAATACTGTCAAGTTCAATAGTATGATTTATACATATTAATGGTAACACTTTACAATAAAATGTCATTGTTAATATGAATGTATTGACTAACAGTACATGTATTACACAATTTATTAATCTGTGTTAATGTTAATAAACACAGATGCTCATTGTTCATGTTAGTCCACAGTGCATTAATGTTTACAAACACAACTTGTGATTTTAATAATGCATTATAACATGCTGAAATTAACTAACTAAGATTAGTAAATGCTGTAGAAGTATTGTTCATTCTTATTTCATGTTAACTAATGAACCTTGCTGTAAAGTGTTGACTTATTAACATCTAAACTGATACTTATGTACTGGTATTTGAAGCTCTTTAAACCTGTAGTTGCACCGTCGCCACTGAAGTCATGCAGTAAGCGCTGCTGGTTCAGTATTAAAGTGCATCTAGAACGGCCGCAGATGAGGCATTAAGTGCATGGCACTGCGAACAGCTTAACATTTCCAGAGTTTAATGTAGCAATGTGGTCGCTCAGTTTTTCAAGATTCAGTTTTAATCATGTAACTGTTAAGAGATTTGACCATAGAAATAAAGTGTTACTTTGGACTGGCCATATTGATTGAGTACAGAACACGAGGTACTTATTAAAATAATCACCCTTTAATTAAACATATGAACACAGAAAACCCCTGTTAACTGGTTAATGTAACATTTCCCATTCTATGGCAAGTAAAATAATGGAAACCTACTCTTGATGAATACGGTTCGGGTTCTTCTCAGAGAAGCTGCAGCGAGGTCTGCTCTTCTTTTTGTGTGACGGTGTCAGGATTAAGGCGCAATACTGCCACCTGGATGCCAACCAGGTACTGGCACTGGAGTATTTACATGTGTTCATTTTCAATATTGCGGTTATCATCAATACCGGTATATCGCGACACCCCTAATTCCAACTGGAACTGCTAAGTTTTCTAATGATTACTAAACAGCAAGCAGAAACTAGCACAAGCATTAAGTGTCTGAATTCACTCATTTTCATTCACAACTTTAAGTGGACTATATTAGTGGACTAATGTAGGGAAAAGTGGATAATGAGGGTCGAGAGGTTTCAAATAAAGTTCAGCTTTACAGACTCAGAGATACGCCTGTTTTGCACACGTCACTCAAACACAGAACCAGGAATCATGTGAGTTCAGGGAAAGAGAAACTGAAAGTGTGGCAGAGCTGTTGTGTGTTTGTGTCTCTGTATTAGTGCAGTAAAATGGCAGAAGCCAGATTTTCTCAGGATGAGTTCTTGTGTCCGGTGTGTCTGGATCTCCTGAAGGATCCAGTGACCATTCCAGTGTGGACACAGTTACTGTAAGAGCTGTATTACAGACTGCTGGGATCGGAGGATGAGAAGGGAGTCTACAGCTGCCCTCAGTGCAGACAGACCTTCAGTCCAAGACCTATTTTAGGAAAAAACACCATGTTGGCTGAAGTGGTGGAGACACTGAAGAAGACTAAACCTCAAAGTGTGGTTCCTGCTGGAGCTGGAGATGTTCAGTGTGACGTCTGTTCTGGAACAAAATACAAAGCCGTCAAGTCCTGTCTGATGTGTCTGAACTCTTACTGTCAGAATCACCTCGAACAACATGAGAGTTTCTTTAAAGGAAAGAGACACAATCTGACTGAAGCCACTGGACGACTGCAGGAGATGATCTGCCAGAAACACGAGAAGCTCCTTGAGGTTTTCTGTTGCACTGATCAGAAATGTATATGTTTACTGTGTACGATGGATGAACATAAAAACCACGACACTGTATCAGCTGCAGCACAGAGGACAGAGAAACAGGTATTTAACACCAGACACTGATGAAATATTGCTGACACTCGTTTCATATGTGTTTATATCAGCACCCATATTAACAGCTGAAGGATCACAAATGTTATTCTATGTTTGATTTGAATTCACGTCCTGACTAAGAGGTGTCGGGCAAGGCAAAGGTGTTTGAGATTGTTTCCTGACCATTTGGGCTTGGGACAGCTGTGCCTTTTGTCAATGAGATCAATGACTACTGAGAGATTTAGGTTTATTGCCCTCAGCTTTGATGTTTTGTCTCAACCTAAAAAAGTCCCTCCTCCAATCCTGACTATAAAGATACCCTGTAAAAATGACTTAAGATGAGATCTTCGATGACTGCAGATAACAACACATGTCATAGAATAAAGAAATTCTGCTGACGATCCAATCCGAAGTCTCCTGGTCTTCTCTTCTGAGTTTCTACACTTTAGAAGAACAAAGTTTTCAACAGATGCTGCCGTGAACCCGGATAGAGTTCCAGCTTCCTCACCTGAAAAACTTCAAGCTCAAACAAAGATCTGCATCTTTTGGAATCCAGCGAAACTTCAAGCTGAAAAGATTCCCAGACTGATTTTTTCTCTCAACCAAGGGTTGTGGTGAGTGCTGTCTCTAATCCAAAAGAACCTAAGACCAGTGTATCCTCTGTGCCGTCAGAGAAGAGTTAACATACATCTGTAGGGTTTGTTTAACTAAATGTATCCTCTGTTCTGTTAGGCAGGGAAGTTTATCCTCTGTTAGGCAGGGAAGTTTATCCTCTGTTACAAGCAGGGAAGAGTGTTATCCTCTAAAGTTTTTATTTTAGAGATGAAAGTATCCTCTGTTCTTTCAGGCAGGGAAGATTTTGGGCATTACGTGCTAAAAATTAGTTACCCTCTGTTTCAGGCAGGGAAGGTTAGCATTTCGTGCTAATAATTTAGTTTTATCCTCTGTTTCTTGTAGGCAGGGAAGTTAAGTGTGAAGTGTTGGTAATTTGGAAATTTAACAATAGTTAAGTTCTTTTTTACAAGTGTACCCTCTGTTGATCAGAGAAGTGTTTGTTTTGTTTGTGTGGTACAGAAGAAACTTGCAAAATGGTCAGAAGGAATGCTAGGCTGATTCCAACCACAGAAAAGAGTGGTCTTGCGACTCCTCGGTGGTCAGATAGCGAATTCAAATCACTTTTAGGAGTGCAAATGAACATAATAGTCACTGAGAAAGTTAGACAAGAACTAACTCAGAAATATGAGATCCATCCAGACAAGACTTGGTCTGTAGATGAGTGTAAAAAGGTACTGGGAGCATGTATTCGCAAGAACAATGTGAAAGGCATTATCTGCTGCCACAGAGAATTTGGTTTAGCGCTCGCCACACAACAGTCTCAGCGTAACTCAGAGCTAGAGAAACAGAACAATGAGCTCCGTGCTAGAATATACACTTTGACCAAGAAATTGAACCTCAAGAAAGAGGCAAAAACTGATGTGGAGGTTAGTCAGCCTGATAACATTTACCCTGATTTACAAGCGTTTTTTGAAACAGAGGTAGCTCTCCAATCAGTAACTGATGTGCCTGTAAATTCCTTCAATGTGTGTGGTGCGAGGAGGAGATCTCAGGGGATTGAGGAAACTGATAGTGTTCCTCTCAATTCTTCTGTGGTGCAAATACAAACTGTTGCCAAAGCTTTAGGTCCTAAAGATATAGAGAGACTATCTCAAAGTTTACCAGCAGCACGCACACATTTTTCTGAATTTAGAAGAACATTGATCAGTAAAATGCGTCTTTATGACATGTCGTTGACAGAAGTCACGCAGCTGATGTCACAAATACTAACTGAATCTGAATTCAACAGTTTTGAATCTGCTGTCACTTCTGAACTGCGAAATGCCAGTAAGGGTGATTTAAGAGAAGGTATTTTGAAAATCCTAAAGAATATCTTAGGACCCAAAATAGATTGGTCTAGAATTACTACCTGTGTGCAAAGGAAAGAAGAAACTGTGAGTGAATATACTGAGAGATTTTGTCAGTCAGCTGTAATCTACAGTGGAATTGTTGATGACCCTGAAAGTGTGCTAGATGACAAGGGACCCTTGGTTCGTATCTGGTCAGATGGCCTTGTAGCCGAATACAGAAAAGCTTTACCATTCTTAGATCTAACTTGGTCTAACAGAACTCTCAGAAGTAACCTAGACAGGTTAACTACATGGGAAAGAGATGCTGATGTCAAAGCAAAAGTAAGAGTAGCAGCAGCTACGTTTAACACAAAAGAAACAAGACAATAGATGGTCTAAAAGAGAAAGCAAATGCAAATACTGTGAAAAATTTGGACATTGGGAGAAAGAGTGTAGGAAGAAGTTGCAAGATAGTAAAAGAAATGCTATGCATAATTCTGCTCCTTCTCAGCCTGCACACAACCCTGAAGTAGTTCCGCCAGTGACCACTGAAACTATAGGACAGTTAGTTCAGGCTCTTCTAAGAGCACAACAAGACCAGGAAAAAAACTAATTATTGGGGCTGTGAGTAGCTACCTTTCCCCTGTAATCCAACACAATGACCAAAGAATTTTTGTGAAAGGTAGCATAAAAGAGAAAGAGATTGATTTTTTGCTTGATACAGGTGCAGAAATTACAGTAATTCCTACAAAATTGGCACAAGGTTTAAACATCCCATACAAGAAAACCAAACTTTGTTTAAACTGGTGTAATAGGTGAAGATTCTGTTTTGTATGAAACTCCGCCCATAGATCGAGCGGCTTCAGTCAAAGCCATACCTCCGCCTAATACCATTAAAACACTCCGCTCATTTTAGGAACAACAGGTTATTGTAGACCTTGGATTGAAGACTATGCCTCGATTGCTCAGCCTCTCTATGATTTGTTGAAAGGCCATGGTAAAGATTCAGATACTGTTTGTATGGAAGAACTTCATCTCAAAGCTTTTAATGATTTGAAGAGAGCACTATGTCAAGCACCAGCATTAGGAATTGCCCAATCTGATAGACCCTTTGTGCTTTATGTCCATGAACACTTAGGCTTTATGACTGCATGTCTAATGCAAGATCATGGGGGCAGCTTACGCCCAATTCATTACTATTCCGGTAAACTTGACATAGTCGCTCAAGGTATGGGCCCATGCCTCAGAGCAGTACAGGCAGTTCATCTAGCGCTTCAGGCTTCATCAGGAATGGTGTTAGGTCAGACTGTAAACGTAAAATGCCCTCACACAGTGTCCGCACTAATGAATCAAGCAAAAGTCACTTCTGTCACCTCCTCCCGTTGGGGAAATTGGTTAGCAACTCTCACAGCCCCGAATATTGTTATACAGCGTGCACCAGTCACGAACCCATCCTCATGTATGATGTCTGCAATGACTGAATTTGTGTTAGAGGATGAAGGCGAAATGACTCATGATTGTGTTACGCTTACATATGCAGCGACAAGTGAAATAGCAGAAACTCCCATAGAGAACGCAGAATTGGAGTTGTTTGTTGATGGTTCAGCTCAAGTTATTGAAGGTAACAGACGAGCAGGATATGCAGTAACTTCCACCACTGAAGTAGTTGCTTCAGGTCGTCTTCCAGATCATTTTTCAGCTCAAGCTGCAGAACTAGTAGCCTTAACTAGAGCATGCACGCTAGCTTCAGGATCGGTTGCAAATATCTACACAGATTCCAGGTATGCTTTTGGGGTAATTCATGATTTTGGTGTCATTTGGCAAACCAGAAAATTTCTAACTTCTGCTGGATCCCCCATTAAGCATGCTGGATTAGTGAAAGATTTAATGTTTGCCATGAAACTCCCAAAGAAATTAGCAGTGATCAAAGTGAAAGCACATCTCACAACTAATACTACGGAAGCTAAAGGTAATGCTCTTGCTGATGTAGCGGCTAAACAGGCTTGTTTCTATGCAACTGTACAAGTGTGTTCAGGTAGTACAGCACAGAAGATAATTCTACCTCCTGAATCAATCGTTGATCTGTATAAAGACGTTCCTCTATATGAAGCATGGACATGGTTAGACAAAGGAGCCACTGTGGATTCATCCGGCTGCTGGACCAAAGGGGGAAAGTATGTTGCTCCCGAATCACTGTTGCCATATTTGGCTCAACAAATACACAGTTTGGGTCATAGTGGTCCAGCAACGATGAATCACAGGTTCGCAAATCAATGGTGGAATCCAAAATTCAGAAACGCAGCCACTGAAACAGTCAAGAGATGTGTTACATGTCAGAAAAATAATGATGTACCAGCAACCATTACACCAGCAGCACATACCCCAGCTCCACCAGGGCCATTTCGTCACCTGCAAGTTGATTACATATCGTTGCCCCCCTTGTAAAGGAAAAACTGACGTTTTGGTAGTAATAGACAAGTTCTCAAGATGGGTAGAAGCTTATCCAACAGGGCGCGCTACAGCTGCACATACTGCTAAATGTCTTGTCACTGATTTCATTCCCAGATGGGGATTACCAGATCGCATTGACTCAGATCAAGGTACCCACTTCACAGGACAGGTAGTCAAGGAAGTGTCTAGAATGTTGAAGATTAAGTGGAACCTTCACTGTCCCTATAGGCCACAAGCATCAGGACAGGTTGAACGATCAAACAGAACAATCAAAACCAGGCTAAGCAAAATGCATCAGGAAGGAGTACCATGGGTTGAAGCACTGCCCGCAGTACTGTGAAGTATGAGAGCATCACCTAACAGATCAGTAGGACTGAGCCCTCATGAGATTATTACTGGACGCCCAATGCAGATGCCAGGTGTGATTGATCTTAGAAATGCTGATGTGCACATTGCTTCAGATGCCCTGATCGCTTACTGTGAAAACCTCACAAAGGCAGTGCAGAGTGCCAAAGAGAGAGTTGAGTCGTGTTGGCAGACTCCACCAGAAGGTGGACACACAATCGTCCCAGGTCAATGGGTCATGATAAAGACATTCAAAAACAAGCCATTAGAGCCTAAGTGGTACGGACCACATCAAGTGATGTTGATTACAGCAGCTGCAGTATTGTGTCAGGGAAGGAAAACTTGGACTCATGTGTCACATATTAAGGTTGTTCCTCCCCCTGCAGGGATAGGATAGGGCAGACACAAGAACCAGTGAGGAGCCCAGGGAAGAACCGAAAGCAACAGGCTTCGGGGGCCAACCCTGAGGTGAAGATTTCCTCATAGGCCTTTCCCCTCCATTAGTCCATCCTTTCCTCACTGTTCTTTAGGTGTCGCAGGAATTGAGAAATAGGGAAAGAAGGAACAACCATAGCAGACTATATTTTGAACAGAGGATACAACCCTAATGTATGCAGACTCTACAAATACTGCTCTGTGCCGTTAGTTCTCTCTTGTTTGTGTTTCTTTCTTCCTCTGTGCAGATACCATTTGATGGCTGTCCTGAGATCCATATGCACCACCCTTCTCACCTGCGGATAAAGCCACAACCTCCAGAAAACAACTAGACCCATCGCCGAGCCAACTATCACACAAGAAAGAGAAAAGAAAGAAGAAGAAAAAGAATAAAAATACACAACGCAGAGACTATTACCCGTAAAATCTTCACGGACCCTAATTGCATGTTTTGTTTCTGTGTCAGCATGCAATTACATATAAACAACACAGAACATGTACTATTTGCCTGTAACGATTACAAGTTACAAGAATTAACTTTTAAGTGTCTAAATTTGTATTTTTGTGAGAGTTATTAGAACTCTCAAAGAGGGGATTGAAGGATCACAAATGTTATTCTATGTTTGATTTGAATTCACGTCCTGACTAAGAGGTGTCGGGCAAGGCAAAGGTGTTTGAGATTGTTTCCTGACCATTTGGGCTTGGGACAGCTGTGCCTTTTGTCAATGAGATCAATGACTACTGAGAGATTTAGGTTTATTGCCCTCAGCTTTGATGTTTTGTCTCAACCTAAAAAAGTCCCTCCTCCAATCCTGACTATAAAGATACCCTGTAAAAATGACTTAAGATGAGATCTTCGATGACTGCAGATAACAACACATGTCATAGAATAAAGAATTCTGCTGACGATCGAATCCGAAGTCTCCTGGTCTTCTCTTCTGAGTTTTCTACACTTTAGAAGAACAGAGTTTTCAACACAGCTTACAGCATTCACACTGCACACGACAGCAGAAATTAACAGCAGCTGCATATATGATTTACAGCTTTACTTCGGCTTCAGTTTTGTGTAGATTAATCCTGATTTAGATGCAAATGTGAAGCCCGTTTTCCTGCAAATCATGAAATTATCATCAGATTTCATGATGATAAAGATAGACTATCATGTGTTTGTCCGGCAGAAGCAGCTGAAGGAGATGCAGAAGACGCTCCAGCAGAGAATCCAGCAGAGAGAGAAAGATATACAGCAGCTGAGAGAGGCTGTGGAGTCTCATAAGGTGAGTCTGGAGAAGAAGAGAAGTTTGTCTCAGTCTCAGTTCAGACTCACCAAAGCTTAAATCACTGTGTGTCCTAACAGCGCTCTGCACAGACAGCAGTGGAGGACAGTGAGAGGTTCTTTACTGAGCTCATCCGCTCCATTGAGAGAAGCCGCTCTGAGCTGATATGGCTGATCCGAGATCAGGAAAAGTTAGAAGTGAGTCGAGCTGAAGGACGACTGGAGCGACTGGAGAAGGAGATCAATGATCTGACTAGGAGAGACGCTGAGCTGGAGCAGCTTTCACACACACAGGATCATATCCAGTTCCTGCAGGTAACACAGATCTAGAAGAACAGGGTCATAGTGGACTTGAGCAGATCCTGCAGGTAACACAGATCTAGAAGAACATCATCATACTGGACTTGAGCAGATCCTGCAGGTACCACAGATCTAGAAGAACAGGGTCATGGTGGACGAGAGCAGTTTCTGCAGGTAACACAGATCTAGAAGAACAGGGTCATAGTGGACTTGAGCAGATCCTGCAGGTAACACAGATCTAGAAGAACTTCATCATAGCGGACTTGAGCAGATCCTGCAGGTACCACGTATCTAGAAGCATAGGGTCATAGTGGACTTGAGCAGATCCTGCAGGTAACACAGATCTAGAAGAACATCATCATAGCGGACTTGAGCAGTTCCTGCTGGTAACACAAATCTAGAAGAACAGTATCATAGTGGACTTGAGCAGATCCTGCAGGTAACAGATCTAGAAGAACAGGGTCATAGTGGACTTGAGCAGATCCTGCAGGTAACACAGATCTAGAAGAACAGGGTCATAGTGGACTTGAGCAGATCCTGCAGGTAACACAGATCTAGAAGAACAGATCATAGTGGACTTGAGCAGATCCTGCAGGTAACACAGATCTAGAAGAACAGGGTCATAGTGGACTTGAGCAGATCCTGCAGGTAACACAGATCTAGAAGAACATCATCATAGCGGACTTGAGCATTTCCTGCTGGTAACACAGATCTAGAAGAACAGTATCATAGTGGACTTGAGCAGATCCTGCAGGTAACACAGATCTAGAAGAACAGGGTCATAGTGGACTTGAGCAGATCCTGCAGGTAACACAGATCTAGAAGAACAGATCATAGTGGACTTGAGCAGATCCTGCAGGTAACACAGATCTAGAAGAACAGGGTCATAGTGGACTTGAGCAGATCCTGCAGGTAACACAGATCTAGAAGAACAGGGTCATAGTGGACTTGAGCAGATCCTGCAGGTAACACAGATCTAGAAGAACAGGGTCATAGTGGACTTGAGCAGATCCTGCAGGTAACACAGATCTAGAAGAACAGGGTCATAGTGGACTTGAGCAGTTCCTGCAGGTAACACAGATCTAGAAGAACAGGGTCATAGTGGACTTGAGCAGATCCTGCAGGTAACACAGATCTAGAAGAACAGTATCATAGTGGACTTGAGCAGATTCTGCAGGTAACACAGATCTAGAAGAACAGGGTCATAGTGGACTTGAGCAGATCCTGCAAGTAACACAGATCTAGAAGAACAGGGTCATAGTGGACTTGAGCAGTTCCTGCAGGTAACACAGATCTAGAAGAACAGGGTCATAGTGGACTTGAGCAGATCCTGCAGGTAACACAGATCTAGAAGAACAGTATCATAGTGGACTTGAGCAGATCCTGCAGGTAACACAGGTCTAGAAGAACAGTTTCATAGTGGACTTGAGCAGAACCTGCAGGTAACACAGGTCTAGAAGAACAGGGTCATAGTGGACTTGAGCAGTTCCTGCAGGTAACACAGATCTAGAAGTACAGCGTCATAGTGGACTTGAGCAGATCCTGCAGGTAACACAGATCTAGAAGAACAGGGTCATAGAGGACTTGAGCAGATCCTGCAGGTAACACAGATCTAGAAGAACAGGGTCATAGAGGACTTGAGCAGATCCTGCAGGTAACACAGATCTAGAAGTATAGCATCATAGTGGACTTGAGCAGATCCTGCAGGTAACACAGATCTAGAAGAACAGGGCCATAGTGGACTTGAGCAGATCCTGCAGGTAACACAGATCTAGAAGAACAGTATCATAGTGGACTTGAGCAGATCCTGCAGGTAACACAGGTCTAGAAGAACAGTTTCATAGTGGACTTGAGCAGAACCTGCAGGTAACACAGGTCTAGAAGAACAGGGTCATAGTGGACTTAAGCAGTTCCTGCAGGTAACACAGATCTAGAAGTACAGCGTCATAGTGGACTTGAGCAGATCCTGCAGGTAACACAGATCTAGAAGAACAGGGTCATAGTGGACTTGAGCAGATCCTGCAGGTAACACAGATCTAGAAGAACAGTATCATAGTGAACTTGAGCAGATACTGCAGGTAACAAAGATCTAGAAGAACAGGATCATAGTGGACTTGAGCAGATCCTGCAGGTAACACAGATCTAGAAGAACAGGGTCATAGAGGACTTGAGCAGATCCTGCAGGTAACACAGATCTAGAAGTATAGCATCATAGTGGACTTGAGCAGATCCTGCAGGTAACACAGATCTAGAAGAACAGCATCATAGTGGACTTGAGCAGATCCTGCAGGTAACATGGATCTAGAAGAACAGCATCATAGTGGACTTAAGCGAAAGTTCTAAATAATGATCAATCTAATCATAGCCTTTGAGCTGTTTTCCTGAGCAAATCTACTCAACAATGAGACTCAATTGATGAGCTTGAGCTGTTAGATGGACATTTATGCTCTAAGCAGATGTTTTAATCATCCAAACTATTTCCTAGAAAGTTCACATATTGTGTAAGCAGCAAATACTAGAATCTGTAGCTCTAATGTGATATAATGAAAATGAGAAGAATGAAGCTGATGCTGTGAGAGTGCTGGATTGAGTTACTAAAAATAATTTACATTTACATTTATGTATTTATGTATTTAGCAGACGCTTTTATCCAAAGCAACTTACAATGAATTCAGACTATACATTTTTTATCAGTATGTGTGTTCCCTTTTTCAGATCAGTCAAATCTGATGTTGATGCAGGTTATTGGGTGAAGTGTGGAGTTGATGAGTTTTGATTTCTGTTTTCTGTAGAGTTTCCAGTCTCTCTCAGCACCTCCTGAATCTAGAGACGTGAATGATGATCTCTTCAGTTCTCTCATCTCTTTTGATGATCTGAGAGAATCTGTTCATCAGCTGAGAGACAAACTGGAGGATTTCTGCAAAGAGGAGCTCAAGAAGATCTCAGACAGAGGTAAAGTCCTGGAGATTCATCTGCTCTCAGAAACCAGTCCATCATCATCTCATATCATGGAGAACATCATATTAGAAATGTGTTAGGAATGGATGCAGGATCATGAGAATCACACTGTTCATGTCTGTTGATTTCCACAGTCACATTCACCAACATTGTTCCCAGGACCAGGAACCACTTCCTAGAATGTAAGTCAGTAAGAAAACCAGAAGAATACTCACCGAGTGTGTTCATATTCTTCTGTAGAAGGAGAAAGAAGAGTTTTATAATTGATGATGTAAATGATGATTAGCTCAGAAATCTGGTCATCTGTACTGAGACACTGATGACACACTGAACATTAGGGCAGGATCAGGAAATGTCTTGAGCCGGGGCTTGAACTCTGAATACCTGAAGTGTATGCTGCCCACAAGGCTATCGGTTGCCAATGTAATTTAACATTATAAGACTAACAAAACTGTTATATGTTCTCGTTTTTTTAACATAATTCAGAGTTTACTACTGGTTTTATATATTTATTAATTGCATGCTGTTATGGTCTTTAAGATTTTCTTTAAGAATTTCAACTTTGTTGAGCACACCCTAAACGTGTAGTCCAATCTCAGTGAAATTTGGTTTATTTCCATTTCTCATTAAGGAGAGTTGACTGGGAGGGCGAGATCAGACGTTTTTAAAAGTCCAAAAATAAGGGCCACCTTACTGAACATGAAGAATTCAGCTACATGAAAAGATCAAAGAGATTCATAATTCCTGATTCTGATGTGTTTTATCTCCATCAGATTCCCATCAGCTCTCTCTGGATCTGAACACAGTGAATAAACACCTCCGTCTGTCTGAGAGAAACAGAGTGATTACTTACACTGACACATATCAGTCGTATCCTGATCATCCAAACAGATTTGATTATTATTGTCAAGTGTTGTGTAGAGAGAGTGTGTGTGGACGCTGTTACTGGGAGCTGGAGTGGAGTGGATGTGTGTTTATATCAGTGTCATATAAGAGCATCGGGAGGAAGGGAGACGGTATTGAGTGTGTGTTTGGATCTAATGATCAGTCCTGGAGTTTGTTCTGCTGTCCCTCCAGATACTCATTCAGACACAATAACATAAAGACTGATCTCTCTGTGAAGCCCATCTGCAGCAGAATAGGAGTGTTTGTGGATCACGGAGCAGGAACTCTGTCCTTCTACAGCGTCTCTGACAAATGAGCCTCATCCACACAGTCCAGACCACATTCACTCAGACGCTCTATCCTGGGTTTATTGTTGGTTCAGGATCATCAGTGAAACTGTGTGGATGAATCAGAATAGACGATGAGAGATTCTACCCATAATTCTTTGAGCTGCATTATAAATCAGTAACAGTGAGATGTTATCCACCTTTTTCTTGCTGTAAAAATGGGCGCGACCAATTGTAAATTCTATGGGTCTGGCTTCCGGGGCTCATCCGAGTCCAGCAATTTTAGCTGTACAAAACAGTTTCTTATGCTGCTTGATAATGAAAATTGGTGTGTCTTACCATATTATTTTAATGTTTTATCTTAATTATCAACACACTGGTTTGTAGTGCAAACAGTTTTCATCATGTTGTTATTCTTCTCGTTATGTACCTATAGCAGCTAATGAACTGTTAGTCTCGCTCAAAGGCTTACTTCTGTGTTGACTTCTTCGAGAGTCTCTTCTTTTCGCTTCATGACATTAATACTGCAGCTGAACTTTTGTCAGTGAAATAACAACAATCAGAATAAATGTAATAAATCCTCATATAGACAGACCAGTGTGTATCTCAGTGACAGTGTGTATCTGGGTTTTTCTCAACCTTTGTTTGTGTTGATTTAAATCAGTCATTTAGTTTTTAATGTAGTGTCACATTTTTATTATAACTATCATAGCTATCTTTAAATTCACATGATCACACACAGTCAATAAATAATTGTCATTATTTATTGACTGTGTCAACACGCAATTGTGTTGCAGACAATGTTTTGGTAAAACCCCTACGCACCTCTGACCACTACTTCATCACATTTAACATACATCTCGCTACCTCCGAGCCACCAACACCTCTACCAGTTAGCTTTAGGCGAAATCTTCATTCCCTTTCACCCTCAAATCTTACCTCGCTAGAGTCCTCCTCTCTTCCCTCACCCACCAATTTCTCAGCTCTGGATGTGAATGCTGCTACTGATACTTTGTGCTCCACTTTAACTTCTTGTCTAGACCATATATGTCCTCTCTCCTCCAGGCCAGCACATGCTTCCCCTTCTAACTCCTGGCTATACGATGTTCTTCGTGAGCATCGGTCCGAGCTCAGGGCAGCAGAGAGAAAATGGCGCAAATCAAAGATCCATCAGACCTGAGTATCTATCAGTCTTTCATCTTTCTCTGCTAAGGTCCACACTGCCAAGGCTTCATACTTCCACAATAAGATCAACAGCACATCTGACACATGCAATCTCTTCAAAACATTCAACTCTCTTTTCTGTCCCCCTCCAACACTCCCCACCACCCCCTTAACCATCGATGACTTTGCTACTTTCTTCACAAACAAAACTAGCTCAATCAGTAGCCAATTCTCAGCTCCACACATGAAGGAACTCAAATCAACCACATCTACTGCTAAAACTCCCCTCTTCGCCTTCTGTCCCCTCACTGAGGCAGAAGTATCCACACTTCTCCTCTCCAGCCATCCTACAACATGCCCTCTAGACCCTATCCCCTCGCACCTTCTCCAAGCTATCTCTCTTTCACTCTTACAGCACTCACACACATCATCAACACATCTCTCCTTACAGGCACCTTCCCCACTGCATTCAAGCAGGCTCGGGTAACACCACTGCTCAAAAAACCTACATTAAACACTTCTATTACAGATAGCTACAGACCTGTCTCTCTCTTTCCATTCATAGCGAAAATGCTTGAACGAATTATTTTCTACCAGTTATCCTCATTTCTGTCAAAGCATAATCTACTGGATGCTAACCAATCAGGATTCAGACGTGGACATTCAACTGAGACTGCGCTACTCTCGGTCACTGAAGCCCTGCGAATTGCAAAAGCTGATTCCAAATCATCAGTTCTCATTCTGTTGGATCTATCTCCTGCTTTCGACACTATTAACTATCAGATCCTCCTGACCACCCTATTATCACTGGGCATCACAGGGATTCCACTTCACTGGTTTGAATCCTATCTCACTGGTCAGTCTTTAGAGGTGGCCTGGGGAGGGGAGGTCTCCACAGATTACCAACTGGTCACTGGGGTTCCCCAGGGATCGGTTCTTGGACCCCTCCTCTTCTCCACATACATTACATCACTGGGTCTCATCATTCAAGCTAGTGGTTTCTAATACCATTGCTATGCTGATGACACAGCTCTATCTCTCATTTCGAACAGATGATCCAACGGTAGCTGCACGGATCTCAGGATCATCTCGGCGTGGATGAAAGAACATCACCTACAGCTCAACCTGGCAAAGACTGAGCTTCTTGTCTTCCCTGCCACTCTGACTCTACAGCATGACTTCACCATCCAGCTAGGTTTTTCTACAATTACCCCATCAAGTTTAGTCAGAAATCTTGGTGTAATTTTCGATGACCAGCTGACTTTCAAAGACCCCATTGCAAAAACTGCTCGATCTTGCCGGAACATCAGAAAGATCAGGCCCTTCCTTACACAGCATGCAGCACAACTTCTTGTCCAGGCCCTTGTCATTTCTAGGCTGGACTACTGCAATGCTCTTCTAGCTGGACTTCCATCAAACACAATCAAACCTCTACAAATGATTCAGTATGCTGCAGAACGACTGGTCTTCAACAAACCCAAAAAGTCCCATGTCACAACTCTCTTTATCTCCCTGCACTGGCTCCCGGTTGCAGCTCCCATCAAGTTCAAGACACTGATGCTTGCATATAGAACAACCACAGACTCAGCACCACCTACTTCCACTCTCTTATAGCAATCTACATCCCCTCAAGAAGTCTGAGATCTGCGGGCGAGTGTCGCCTTGTGCTACCATCACAGAAAGGCACAAAATTATGAAGGTAGATCAGTAGCAAAACTCGAGAGCTTGTTGATCTGAATGTGAGAACTTGTCATATTAACATTCGTATTTGTAAGTTGAAATTTACCCTCACAGCTCTGATCTGAAAAGCTGAATCTTTCGATTTGCACACACAGACAATCAAAACACCCGTGTTTTGAAGTCGAAGTTGCAGATTATAGTTACAAATGTGTAGAATGACATTAAGATAAACAATGCACCAGCCATCGTGACTTGCGCTGCAGAAAGTTTTTTATGCATATGTATCAGTTATTTGTAAAACACTGGAAACTATTTCCTTAGTTTTTACAGGATTTTTATTAGTGGTGGGCCGTTATCGGCGTTAACATGCTGCGTTAACGCGAGACTCTTATCGGGCGATAAAAAAATAACGCCGTTAATCTATTCTCAAAGTTGGGTTGGGAGCTGGGTCTATACTACGCAAGCTATGATGACTTTCACCCTGATATTTTAGCGCGGATGTATACCTAGCCGAATTGCACTGTAGGGGGCGAGAACGAGTCTTCGAACTAGAGGCTCGCAGTCCGTGATGGACAGATTGTTAACGGCTGGTCTATGTGGTAATACAATCGGGCAGGACATCCAAACGCTCACCTATCATTCATCAACCTCAAATATGGCTTTTCATCTGAAAGATGTATGTAGTAGCAACTTTACATGGCCGCTCAATATGATGTTAACCTAGAGAAACGTGCGCTATTGAAGTGTTTGTGTGGAAGCGCGTTTGCGCAGGACAGGCTCCGGTGCGTTCACTTGCTCTTAAAATCTCCGTCATTCTTGGTCATACAGATAAAAGTAGCCTAATACATCTTTCGAATCTGTAAAGACTCTACGTTTATTTGTGTGCACTCAGAATAACAACGAAACGTTGCGCTTTTAAGCAAACAGGATGCGCTTTAGGTCTCATGTGAACTTGAGCTAGAAACTCCGTCTTTGAAAAATATATCTATAGAGAGTGAAATGTCTAAAAAATAAAAATAGAAGACGTGTGTGTTAGCATGGATGATTTACATGAAATTTAATCTGTGCAACACTGTGCATAAGATGGCTTTCAGTTCAATATAATAACAAAAAACGACATTTTGGGTTTTTATTCAACTAATAAGGTGGGCACGCTGTGATCTGTACTATATTTTTACTGTAATTGAGTTATCGGCAAAAAAACAACAAAAAAACAACACGGGAGTGGGAGGGAATGGGAGTCATTCTTCCGGGAGTGGAACGGGATTTTCCTCCAGTTTTTTCGTGGGATTTGGGAAGAGATTAAAGTTTGTGATGCATTTTGGAAACAGGAGATGAGCCCCTGGTCTAATGCGCCACCTGGCTTGAGAAACCCGTTCTCAAAGACTTACTTTTAGTCATTATTTGGGTAGCACACATATTCTGAATGCCTTCGGCAGAATTCAAATGAGCCATTTTAATCTAGATTAATTCCAAAATTAATCTAGATTAATCTAGATTAAAAAAAAAAATCTATGCCCACCACTAATTTTTATACACAGCATTCATCTGTCATTCAGGCATTATCTGGTAGACAAATAATGCAACATCTTTCATATGTATATTCTACAGCACATTGCAGAGTAATATCACTGTACCAGAGCCGCTGAGAAACAATTGATTGTGCATTGATAACTATGCTGACTACACTTTACAATAGCATTTTATTCTGGGGAACGAGACAGCATTATGTTCTCATACTCCTTGGCAGTCAAATGTGACCAAACACCTTAAGTGTAACTTTTAACCAATAAAATAACTGAACTACATTTTAGCTCAGTTCTGTTTAGTTAATTTGAGGAGATTTTACTAAATAATGTGCACAATAATTATGATCCATGAATGACCGCTTAAAAAAGGCCTATAACATTTTCTAATATGATTATTATTTATATTACAATTAGTGAAGTATTTAGGGTTAAAATAGAGAAAATGTTTTCCAGTGCAAAGAGGCAAATTAGAGACATTTTGGTGGCCAGAAAGATAATATTAATATGTAATGCCATGGTTTAACCACTAGATGCCCTTATGGCTGTTTAATAAATGCATGTAGGCTATTTAGCTCTACTCTAGTTGCTCAAAACAGTATTGCCGTTCATAACAACTTATTTTTTAGGTTTTGCTTTTTAATGTACATTTTTATAAGTTTGATTTTTTTATGTTGCATTTAAAAAGGTTAATTACTGACTAGCAAATAGGAATTTAACCCAATAAAGAAGTTTAAATTATTTAAAAAAGTAAAAAATTACTTAAAGAAATAAAATAACAGAGTTATGTCGCAACTCTGGTACAGTGATATTACTCTGCAATACGGAGTCGGATACACATATGAAGGATGTTGCATTATTTGTCTACCAGATAATACCTGAATGACAAGATGAATGCAGTAGCTTTAAATCCTGTAAAAGCTAAGGATGTTCAATAAAAATAGTTTCCAGTGTTTTACAAATAACTGATACATATGCATAAAAAACTTTCTGCAGCACAAGTCGCGATGGCTGGTGTTATTCATTGGTCAGGTATCGACCAATAAAATGTCTTCATTCGCAGCCCAGCCTCGCCCCCGGCTCTGCGCTCTCGCATCTGCATTTACGATTGCACAAGTGAGTTTTGCAACAGGAATACCGCAAAAGGAGTAGCAAAAGTCAAAGCGCTAAGATTTGAAGTTGTACTGCCAGATATGAGAGGTTGTAAGTGCTGGCTTGAGGTTTTACAGCGAAACTGAAGTAAAGTGCAAAAGTACACATTTGTGTGTGTCATTTTGTTTATGTGAATGTCGTTCTACACATTTGTAACTATTAATCTGCAACTTCGACATGTTTTGATTATTGTCTGTGTGTGCAAATCGAAAGATTCAGCTTTTCAGATCAGAGCTGTGAGGGTAAATTTCAACTTTCAAATATGAATGTTAATATGACAAGTTCTCATATTCAGATCAACAAGCTCTCGAGTTTTGCTACTGATCTAACTTCATAGAAAATCACTTTCCAGAACGTTTTCATTCACCGTTCCTGGCTGGTGGAATGAACTTCCCACCGCCATCCGGAATGCTGGATCCCTGACAATTTTCAAGCGGCACCTGAAAACTCATCTCTTCCATCATCACTTGACTTCGTCTTAAAAAAAAAAAAAAACTTTACTCTCTTTCCTTACCTTTGCTCTCTTTCCCTTAACTTCCCACTGTCTGGCTAGAATTTGCTCTGAACACTGCCTAGAAATGTTGTATTACAAGCACGTCCTGTGTCTGTTTGCCTCTTTATAATGTATCGCTCATTGTATTCCTCAATTGTAAGTCGCTTTGAATAAAAGCGTCTGCTAAATGAATAAATGTAAATGTAAATTTACCTTATGTAGCCCTAGCCTTTTCCAGCATTTTTATCTTCTGGTGACATGAGCCGCATGTTAATCATTTGTGTTAAAATGTGTAAATTACATGAAATTTCAAGATGTTATATTCATTCTACATGCAATTAAATACATTAATAATAAAACAAATTGTGAATGAACAACTGGTTTTAAGTTGATGATGATATTTTGTTTTTTTTGTGAGGTCACTTATTGATCTGGCAACTCTGAGTACACTTTTGAATGGCCGTTAACAGTCACAAAATCCACGATAAGCTGTTATTAATTAAGAAATATTCCAGTTGTATCATTTTAACATGATGTTGTTATATCTGGTAATCAACGTATAGATATTTCCTATATTGAACGACATGAGGGAGAGTGAATGATGATGGAAAAATATCCTGACCTAAAGTAATAAAGTAATAATCTGAATTACAGAAGCACTGGACAAAAACACAGCAAAATGATTTTCATTATGATCCATAAGTGCAGTTCTTTCATGGTGAAGCGCATGAGCATTGAGACAGAAGAGCTGCTAACCGCCACATAAACACATCCTCACAAAATCAAAGCAGCACCTCCATGACTCAATAAAACCTGCGGACCAGAGCCATGAAGACATGATTCAGCGTGAGTCACCATCTCTACATCTACATGAGCTCTTCAGACATTTCTGAAAGGCTGATTTCAGTACAGGGATATCAAACCTGGACTCTATGTGCATGCAGAAGAGTACAAATCACTCAGTTAATTAGATGCATTATACTGTTGTTTCAAATGCTAGAGTGTACAGTATACTTGATTTCAACACAAACACTGGCTGTTTTATAGAAAATAAAAAATACAAATTAACATCCATGTAAAGAATTATTAAATATAAGTTTGAGTTTGTCACAACCACAAAAAAATGTGTTATCATCCAAATTTGAATGAAAAAAAAACACCAAGCAAATAAAATAAGGTATCAAAATCATAAAAAAAGCAGCATCTCTGGGGGCGTGCCTACGGTCGGCACTGAAACCACGCCCACTCACGGGAACGCTGCTGTCTCTCTCAACAGTCAAATACCACTACAACCTGTATGGATCATTCCTCTAGCAGCTTAATTTACATAAGGAGATTTACAGAAGGTTTTGTAAATTATGACAAACAGGTACAACTAGCTAGCCAGCTGTAGACTGTAGTACCTAACGGCATTGAGAGTAACTGGCGATTGAGCGGGCAAACCACTGATGCTAATGCACTCTGGTTGTTATGGTGTTAGGGGAGGGGCCATGCTCAGTGACTTCATAGCATCACTGAGACATGATGTCAGGACCATACTAAACATAAAAATGGTGAAAAACTGTTTAACGGTCTAAGAATGCTTTCAAGCCTGTAGATCGATTGCTTTGTTCCAGGGGTTAAAATTATTACAGTGTTGCTTTTTATTCTTGGTGCAGTTCGCTTTCAAATGGCAAAGTTTCTAAATGAACCAAAATTGTTAATACAAGTCACGTGCAAGTAAACTGTCCTCTCATTGGTCAAAGTTCAGGTTTTATTTTCCAGGAATCCACTTAACTGTCATGGCTGTCACCCTTATTGTATTTTTGTAGCTGTCATTATATTAATTTATCATTTTGTGCAGGAGTCCAGAATTCGTTGGGAAAATGCACTTGCTACGAAGAAGAGCAATAAGAAAATGAAAAGGTGTGCTTTTATGTCGAATGGTGAAGGCAGTTAACCTCGGCTCTGCTCCAGGTTAATCCACAGTTAATTTTAAGAGGTATTAGCAAAACAACAAAGCTACTACTTTTCACAGAACTTGCGTAATTACCCATCATACATTGTGATATATCCTGGTTCGTTGGTCCGTTGGATTGAATTGCTTTCTCACTACATCCAAACCACTCCAGAGTTTTTTCAATCGAGCCGAGACCACCTTGTTCAGGCAATCTCGGACCGATTGTTTGGGCGCAGATCCAAGCTCGATTCCCCAAACGAACCGAGCTAAGCGGGGGAACGCGCTAGGCTCCAAACAACGGGACAGGTGTAAAAGCACCCTAACTCCACAATTCAATACTACACTGAGTTACACTTTATTTTGATAGTCCACTTTAGACATTCTACTAACTATGAGTAACTTTGTAATTACATGTAAACTAATTATCATTAATTTGCATCTACATGTCTACTAACTCTCAGAGGAGACTGTTAGGGTAGGTTTAGGGTTACTAGAATAAGTTGACGTATACTTGAAAAGTTTCTTACAGTCAGTATGTTGCATGATGTGGACCCATCAAAATAAAGTGTTAACAGATATTAAGTCTACTAATACTATAATGACTGCTAGTTGACATGTAGTTGCAAAGTTACTTACCGTTAGTGAATGTCTAAAGTGGACTATTGAAATAAAGTGTAACCCTACATTGTTTACAGTCTTTGTAATGTGTTTCAGCAATACATTTATAGCATTTATAATGTGTTTAGAAACAATTCTCTGAATTGCCTTTACATAGAATTTAATATTAAAGAGTTGTTTTATACCATATGGACAAATTGTCACAACATAAATGCTTATAAAATCTGAAAAGTATCCAAGTTGACCACTGTCAAAGCATTTTCTTATCATGTGAAACTCTGCTATCTGAGATTACTCAGACCTGATTGCTCTGACAGATTATATAATAGAAGAGTTGAGGTGTGGATCTACTTTCAGGTGTATTTTTATTACACAAAACCAAAAAAACAAACAAATAGGAGGCACAGGAGAAATGAATGTAGAGATGGAGTCACTGCATTCACTGTGATCTGAGCTGCTCTGACACTGAAAACACCAGATCATGAGCTGATCACGTGTCAATAAACACAGTGTCATGCTTCACTCTGAAACACTAGGTACAATATACACTCACTGGCCACTTTATTAGGTATACCTCGCTAGAACCAGGTTGGACTCCCTTTTGCCTCCAGAACTGCCTTAATTATTCGTGGCATAGGTTCAACAAGGTGTTGGAAACATTCCTCAGAGATTTTGGTCATATTGACATGATAGCATTACGCAGTTGCTGTAGATTTGTCGTTTGCACATCCATGATGAGAATCTCCCATTCCACCACATCCCAAAGGTGCTCTATTGGATTGAGATCTGGGGACTGTGGAGGCCATTTGAGTAAAGTGAACTCATTGTCATGTTCAAGAAACCAGTCTGAGATGATTTGAGCTTTGTGACATGGTGCATTATCCTGCTGGAAGTACATCAGAAGATGGTACACTGTAGTCATAAAGGGATGGACATGGTCAGCAACAATACTCAGGTAGGCTGTGGCGTTTAAACGTTGCTTAATTGGTACTAATGGGCCAAGAAAATATCCCCCACATCATTACACCACCACCAGCCTGAACCGTTGAGACAAGACAGGATGGATCCCTGCTTTCATGTTCTTTATGCCAAATTCTGACCCTACATCTGAATGTCGCAGCAGAAACCCAGACTCATCAGCCAGGCAGCTTTTTCCAATCTTCTACTGTCCAGTTTTGTTGAGCCTGTGCTAATTGTATCCTCCGTGTCCTGACCGGAGCGGCACCCGGTGTGGTCTTCCCATTCTTCTCTGACCTCTGACATCAACAAGGCATTTTCATCCACAACAACTGCCGCTCACTGGATATTTTCTCTTTTTCGGACCATTCTCTGTAACCCTAGGGATAGTTGTGTGTGAAAATCCCAGTAGATCAGCAGATTCTGAAATACTCAGACCAGCCTGTCTGGCACCAACAACCATTCCACGTTCAAAGTCACTTAAATCCTCTTTCTTCCCCCATTCTGATGCTCGGTTTGAGTCGTCTTCATCACATCTAGATGCCTAAATGCATTGAGTTGCTGCCATGTGATTGGCTGATTAGCAATTTGTGTTACCAAGCAATTGAACAGGTGTACCTAATAAAGTGGCCGGTGAGTGTAGATATTTAATTAAATAATGCTTATTAGAGTAGTGAACTGTTGCTAGCATCAACCTCTACTTGAATAATTTTGTGTTCAGGGAGTGTCCTGTGTGAGAAACACTCATCGCATTAGTTTTTCAGTGTGTTCATTTAATAAGGGTGTGTCTCAGGTCAGATGCTGCCTATGTAGACAGCACACACCATTTCTAACGAGCAGCTGACCATGAATAACCAACACACTCGTCACTAGATGCTAGTTCATTCTCCTGTCCGTAGGCTACTAAAACACATCGGCTCTGATCCCTCGTTTCTGTCATAATCTAATTTTGTCTTATTGTGGATGAGAACTGGAGCGCGGTTCAGTCGATTGTGTAACTCTCAGACTTTAGTTAAAGCACTTTGAGTAACTGAGAGCTGCTGAGATACGAGGAGGCCTCGGGACATGTAATGTGCTTTGATCAGGACATTCAAGGTCAGCACGAGTCTGTTCACCAACATCAGAGAGCAGCGAGAGTCCACAGACCAAACTGCTATCTCACATCCAGACGTAATAAAGCATTATGCCATTATGGGGCTCATTCACGAAACAAACATATGACAGAAAACTGGGTGTATGGTCATTTCTATGCAAAACTTATCAATATTGACACGAGCGGAGGCTACGATCAAATCTCATGTCAGGTCTCAGCTCCTGTATGCAAGTTTTTGAGTTAGCTGAACTCGCGTGCAGCACAGTAAAGCCCAATCCCAATTAGATGTTATACCCCTACGCCTAACCCTTCCCCTTCCCCTTGAACACAGCGTCATTGGCTAGTGGTGAAAATATACCCCTAAGAATTTGTACACCACTACTTTACCATTACACGTCATCATTAGCTGCTACAACACAAACTGTCTGAATACTGGTGTGCATTGAAGCCATTTAAGTAATGTTCTATATTACATATTACCCATCCTGGACCCCCCCCCCCCCCCTACCTACAGTAAAACTGCACATTTTAGAGTGGCCTTTTATTGTGGCCAGCGTAAGGCACACCTATGCAATAATCATGCTGTCTAATCAGCATCTTGATATGGATTATCTTGGCACAGGAGAAGCGCTCACTAACACAGATTTACACAGATTTGTGAACAATATTTGAGAGAAATAGGCCTTTTGTGTACATAGAAAAACTTTAGATCTTTGAGTTCAGCTCATGAAAAATGGGGGCAAAAACAAAATTGTTGCGTTTATAATTTTGTTCAGTGTATCTTGACGATCGCTGCCCTGTCTTCACGGTATGGAAAAGAGCAGCTTGAACATATCTGTGTTTATGTTCCATATGGGTTTGAACTAGTGTAGAGACACATCATGTTTCTCTGAGTGCTTCAACTGTGACGTTATGTCTTGTGTAACTCCATCTCTGCTCTTTGTCAACACAGATGCATTAGTCAGAGTCATTCAAGAAGAAGAGCTGGACTCTCGCCCCGAAAGCACAGATGATCTTTACGGGCTTTACTCTTGCATTCAGTACTGACCTTTATGATGTATTAGATGCAGTGCATGGCCTTGGGAGGAGATGAAGACATAAGGCTGGCCTGACTTTTCTCCTCAGGGTGTTCAGCAGGAACAAAGCCACCAGAAGTCATTTGTGCTCAGTAACAATGGAGAAAACATGAGAAACAGGCAGTGATCACTGCTGATGGGATTTACATTTATGCATTTGGCAGACGGTTTGATTCAAAGCGACTTACAATTGAGGAGCATGAGCAATACGGGCAAAGAGCCAGTAATATTCATAATGCATTCCATGTTTATTAGATTGCTAGATTAGGAAACAAGCAAGAGCAGACAAAACCGTTTTTGCTCAAGTGCATTGGTTTAAAGAGTTCATCGGAATGCCAATTTTATGTTGATATGATTCTTTAGGGTCTTAATGAAAGGTCTGTAACATACTTTGGTTAAAAATTCTCAAATGTAAGGTAAAAAACACATTTACTCTGTCAAAATCAGCTTTGTCTTCAGCACGCTGATCTAGTCCATGTTGCTTTAGATGCTAATGAGCTCTGCTGACTCCGCCCCTCTCTACCGTGGAGTGACGAGCAGAACATAGATATCTGTAGATCCCTATTTGACCGCTCCAAGCCATCTCGCATTCACCATAATAATCAATGAATATTCAAAGATATACAAGCGTATAACTTGGTGTTGTAGACGCACACAGTCAATGTGCTCAAAGATTCACAGACTATTCCAAAATTTACGTATCGCGGCCCATAGAAACAGTCAATAAGGAGGCATCTAGGTATACATATCTATGGAGCATATTAAACTTCAGCCACGAAACTGGCTAACTAGCACTATTACCGCTGTCCTGTGGCAGCCGTCGTATCATACGAGTGGATGCTGCACACTGGTGGTGGTTGAGGAGAGACCACCCCCCCACACACACACACACACATGATTGTAATTGTACAATACACAATAAAGCGCTATATAAATGCATCATTTATACTTGGAGGTTTGGAGGAGCTGTGTCAAAGCCTTCAATTCAAACCGCAACAAAATCATGTGGAAATCCAGACTTTGTTTTGTGGGCTCAAAACAGCATTCTGGAAGAGTCCTAATACTCAAGAATTCAAGTACACAGGACCTGTGTTGTACCCGGATGTGTTGTTGATGACATTACGTGTGGACGACTTATGGCAGGGTTACCCAGGGCTACTTTTAAACTGCTGTTGTGGGTTAAAGCTTGGTCATATTGCATAAATTATATTTGACTGAAATGCTTGTATTATACTCAATTTATACTCTAGTGATGTTGAAGCTGTGTTGATGATGAAACGGAGTGAGGAGAATAGTCTCCATGGTAACAGACTGACGTCTCTGCAGGACTGTAAAAATAAAGAGTCATATGCACAAGCATTTTCCATCCATTAAAGCTTATTAGGCATGCCTTGAATTGTTTGTAATTGCTTAATTTTTTTAAAGGTTACTTGGTGAATTTCACCATTTTGTGTTTACTTCTGAAGCTCTTATTTAAGGGATAGTTCACCCAAAAATTACAAGTTTGTCATCATTTGCTCACACTCATGTTGTTCCAAACCTGTATGTCTTCTGTGGAATATAAAATAAGATATTTCGGAGATAACCAAATAGTTGACGGTAGCCATTGACTTCCATTTGGGTTGCCAGCATTCTTCAAAATGTCTTCTTTAGCAAAGAATCTCCCCCGTGTGGAACAACATGACAGTAGTTTTATCTGTAAGCTCTGCATGATTTCAGTCTGTGAAAAGACACCATGCTTCCCGGTAAATGGTCTAAATATGGAAAATACAGTGTGTGAGTGGATATGAAAGCAAAGCTTTGTGAAGCAGAGGTTTAAGCACATCGCAGCGATCTCTGGATCTCAGAGAGACAGAGAAACATGTTTTCAAGCAGCTGAAGTGTGTCTAACAGCAGAATAACTACAGGGAAAATGCAGTGGTGTGTTAAGTGTGATATCCAGCTGCACCGGACTAAATGTCCAGCCCTTATTAAGCAGGTAATTGATAACCGTGTTCTGTAATATCAATGAAAGCATTAACAAATCGCTGTATAATTGTTCATCTGGATCGAGGACTTGTGACATCAATACAGATGTTTCACAACTCTCAGTCCTAAATGATGCATTAGGCATGATACACATGGCTTGTTTTTATACCGCACCATCTGTCAATATAGATTTAGATTTGTATATAGCGAATATTAACCTCTAGAGCTTATCATCATTGGTTTGAGATGGCCCCAGCCTCGAACCCACAACCTTCGTGGTTACAAGTCTGACTCTCTAACCATTAGGCAACGACAGCCTCTATATAGTAATAATCATAAACACTCTCTGTTTTCAT
>QVTF01020446.1:0-27500 GCA_003573665.1 Oxygymnocypris stewartii | reverse complement strand
TTGGAGTATTACATTTGTGCACAATGCCCATTTATTAACAATAAACCTAAAAGGTGTTTTAATGTCACTTTTGATGACGATTCAATCATGTTTGAATAATATCAGTCTTTAAAAGCAAAATATACTTGCAATATTTCCACTTTAGCACAATCAAATATACTTTAATTGGACTTCAGCACTTCTTCTGCACAATTAAAGTGCATTAAACACACAATTAGCAGAGTTGAAGAATAGCAGTTTAGTAGAATTGCAGGACTTTGTATTGAGTACATCTCTATACATAAAGTCGTCCAGCTCTATTTAGCTAAATGACACTATAAAGCGTTAAGATATGAAAATATTATAGATGGTAGCATTATGTTTTGTTTTGTGTGTCTACAGTTATAGCGACTGATGTAATGGGTTGTATTGGTTTAACAGATGTGTTGAAATCGTGTTCTGTCTGCAGGGAATCTGTTTCAGACCCGATGTGTGAGCTGTGGAGATGTGGAGATCAATCACAAGAGCCCAGTCTGTCCATCGCTGCAGGGCAAAGGGTAGGTGCCCAGACATCAACCGTCTTCAGTGAAATACAGTGATGCGATGCTGGACTCGGTCAGCATGATGACTGTGCTGATGATGTTATGCTTTATTCTCTGCCAGATCACCTGATCCGGACACACCTGACGCGCTCATACCTGTCAAAGACCTGCCCAGGTATCCCGCCAACACAGCACACACTGAACCCAATCCACCTGGTCGTCCAAGATCAGGAGGAGTTTGGAGAAATGTCTCCGCAATGGATGCACTGCAGTGAATGGGTGCCGTCAGATTGAGAGTCAATGGATGCTCTGCAGTGAATGGGTGCCGTCAGATTGAGAGTCAATGGATGCTCTGCAGTGAATGGGTGCCGTCAGAATGAGAGTCAATGGATGCACTGCAGTGAATGGGTGCCGTCAGATTGAGAGTCAATGGATGCTCTGCAGTGAATGGGTGCCGTCAGATTGAGAGTCAATGGATGCTCTGTAGTGAATGGGTGCCATCAGAATGAGAGTCAATGGATGCACTGCAGTGAATGGGTGCCTTCAGAATGAGTCAATGGATGCTCTGCAGTGATTGGGTGCCGTCAGAAAGAGAGTCAATGGATGCTCTGCAGTGAATGGGTGCTGTTAGAATGAGTCAATGGATGCTCTGCAGTGATTGGGTGCCGTCAGAATGAGTCAATGGATGCACTGCAGTGAATCGGTGCCGTCAGAATGAGAGTCAATGGATGCTCTGCAGTGAATGAGAGTCAATGGATGCACTGCAGTGAATGGGTGCCTTCAGAATGAGAGTCAATGGATGGACTGCAGTGAATGGGTGCCATCAGAATGAGAGTCAATGGATGCACAGCAGTGAATGGGTGCTGTCAGAATGAGAGTCAATGGATGCTCTGCAGTGAATGGGTGCCGTCAGAATGAGAGTCAATGGATGCACTGCAGTGAATGGGTGCCGTCAGAATGAGAGTCAATGGATGCACTGCAGTGAATGGGTGCTGTCAGAATGAGAACCAATGGATGCACTGCACTGCAGTGAATGGGTGCCATCAGAATGAGAGTCAATGGATGCACTGCAGTGAATGGGTGCTGTCAGAATGAGAGCCAATGGATGAACTGCACTGCAGTGAATGGGTGCCGTCAGAATGAGAGTCAATGGATGCACTGCAGTGAATGGGGTGCCGTCAGAATGAGAGTCTGATAAAACACCACAGTGCATCAGTTAACATCAGAAACAAATTCAATATTGAGACCATAAAATATGAATATTCAGACACTTTTTCACAGTTATTATGGATTCATGGATTTGGATTTGTTTCAGCTTCTGATGTTAACTGATGCACTGTGGTGTTCTATCAGACTCTCATTCTGACGGCACCCATTCACTGCAGTTCATCCGTTCCTGAGACACTTCTCCAAACCTGATGAAGAAGCTGAGCACTGGTGATATGCCCTTCAGTACTGCATGTGTGTGTGATGTGTGCAGGTGTGATGAGAAGGGCTGTGATGGGCTGCTGCGGCCGCACGTCATCTGGTTCGGAGAGACTCTGGACTCTCAGATCCTCACTAAAGTGGAGAAGGAGCTGGAGACGTGTGACCTCTGTCTGGTGGTCAGTTTGACTCTGATGTGAATCTGATGTGAGACACGCCCGTGCTTTGGTTTTGAAGTGCTGTCTGCTCTGTGTTCGTGTCTTCAGGTCGGCACGTCCTCCGTCGTTTACCCGGCTGCCATGTTTGGTCCACAGGTGGCATCCCGCGGCGTTCCAGTGGCCGAATTCAACACGAAGACCACAGCAAACACACCGCGCTTCAAGTGAGTTCACACGGAAACACAGAACATATTAAATAATCTCAGATGGAGTCATGTCCAGCGATCAGGAGCCGACTGAAATTCTGGGTAGTTCACCCAAAAATTACAAATAAAGTGACATAATTTTTATTTTAGGGTGAATTAACACTTTTAAAAACACACACATAGACTCATACACCCTCTCACTCACACACACACACACACACTCACTCACACACACACACACACACACACTCTCTCACTCACTCACTCACTCTCGACACACTCACACACATACACCCTCTCACTCACAACACGCACGCACGCACGCCCACACACGTGTAATAATCAGGCTGATGTGTGTGCTGTATGTGATTCTGTCTGGTGCAGGTTTCATTTCAGCGGGCCGCTGTGCAGAGACTCTTCCTGCAGCTCTGGCCCGACACGAGTCTGAAGTCATCTGATCGACTGCAGCTGAACTTGAATGAAAACAGTGCATTCAATAACAGCACAGATTCACTCCTCTGCTTATGAAATTTGACCTATAGTATAGAAACTGGAAATGGGCCAAAGTATATTTTCACAGACGCTGATGTTGCTGGAGCGTTTTTGTTTTCCATGTGCCTTAACTTCCTCAAAGAGATACATGTGTAACTCACTGCCAGTGTTCCTCGTGTAGACGAGCTGTACTGGATCTTCACTGCAGTTCTGCGTTTCTTCTGTCCGTCTGCTTGATTAAAGCAACATAATATTCCAGTTTACATAGAGAAGTGCCTGCTTTGTGTTTATCGTATTTGTGTGTGTGTGTACTCTGAAGCACCACTAGAGGGATAGCAGCGTTTGTCTTCATATAATTTCAGCATTAAATAAAAGCTTTTTCACAGAATGTGTCTCGATTCATGATGTTCAGTCAGTGTTGTATCTGTGCACACTCACACACATTTATTAAAATATATAAAACAGCTTTCATCCTCGTTAACATTTACATTGAACTATTAGACTATTGCATTTTTTATAATGGATGCATCAAAAAGGCACTAAAGATGTTTATAATTCTACAAAATATTTATATTTCAAATAAATGCTGTTCTTTTGAGCTTTCTATTCATATGAGACTCCTTTAAAAAATAAAATGCATCACAGTTTACACAAAAATATGGAGCAGCACAACTTTTTCAACATTATAATAACCAGAAATGTTTCTTGAGCAGCAAATCAGCATATTATTATAATTTCTGAAGATCGGTGAACAATATCCAGAGGGCTTGACAAGAGGGGTAATCCAATATACAAGGCAGAAGGTCAGGAACACGGCAACACAAAAAGACTAGAATGAACTAAAATAAGAAACGGAAACTAGGAATGGCTCCATAAAGCAGCTAACACTAGGAGAGTGAAAAACACAAAAACAAACGGAAAGGCTTGGTAAGTAGCTAACATTAGGAGAATGCTAAACAATACAGTGCAGTGGATGATGGGAATTGTAGTCCGTGGGTTACGTGCAACAGTAGTGTAATGCAAGAGTCCATGTGGTGAGCGAGGGACCTCTGGTGGTGAGTTAAAGGAAGTTCATAGACCAGATTCTTGACAGAGCAAACTGAGACACAAGAGACACACATGGCACTTACGGTCTCAAAGACCGAGGCAGGGAATACGAGAAGTTCATCAACAGTTTCCTTGGAGCCCACTGAAAAAGCAGACAATTCAAAATCAGATTCATTACGGGAAACTGGACAGATGGATGGTTCCACAACAGACTCATGACTAAATCATGGCCGACAGATAGTTCACTAGCGGCCTCCATAGCCGTGACAGGACAGGGCAAGGATTCGCAGATTGATACCACTGACACCTCTGGAGGTTCTAAAGAAGTACTATCAGGAAACAGGGGGAGCTCAACAACGGCTCCTCTGACCGCTACATGACAGGCTGTAAGTGCATTGTTTGGCGCCACCACCACGCTAGGAACTAAAGCGAGCACCATCGCTTCGGGAGGTTCTGCGGCTTGTGCCACCACCTCTGGAGAAACTGCAGCAGGCGCCATCGCCTCTGGTAACATAACAGCGAGCGCCACTACCTTAGAAGGTTCTGCAGCATCAGCCGCCACCTCTGAAGATACCATAGTGGGCGCCGCTGCCTTTGGAGATTCGGTGGTGGTGTAAGCAGCCCAAACACACCAAAAAGCGATCCCCATCCTGGGAAGCGCCTCAGATAGGGAAATAAGTTCAGGAACATAGAGACTCGAAGGGAAAGGTACTGGTTTAGGGATACCAGCTGCTCGTACTGACACCAGCGGTTGATCCTAAAAGCTGGATGCCAGTCTAGGATACTGCTGGGATCTGGAGGATGAGAAGAGAGTCTACGGCTGCCCTCAGTGCAGACAGACCTCCGGTACAAGACCTATTTTAGGTAAAAACACCATCTTAGCTGAAGTGGTGGAGAAACTGAAGAAGACTAAACTTCAAAGTGTGGTTCCTGCTGGAGCTGGAGATGTTCAGTGTGACGTCTGTACTGGAAGAAAACACAAAACCGTCAAGTCCTGTCTGATGTGTCTGAACTCTTACTGTCAGAATCACCTCGAACAACATGAGAGTTTCTTTAAAGGAAAGAGACACAATCTGACTGAAGCCACTGGACGACTGCAGGAGATGATCTGCCAGAAACATGAGAAGCTCCTTGAGGTTTTCTGTCGCACTGATCAGAAATGTATATGTTTACTGTGTACGATGGATGAACATAAAAACCACGACACTGTATCAGCTGCAGCACAGAGGACAGAGAAACAGGTATTTAACACCAGACACTGATGAAATATTGCTGACACTTGTTTCATATGTGTTTATATCAGCACCATATTAACAGCTTACAGCATTCACACTGCACACGACAGCAGAAATTAATAGCAGCCGCAAGAAGAGTTTCACTGCTGAAAATACACCGTAAACCTTTAACAACACAATATTTTGTAAAATAGACATTGATTAACAAACTAAATAATGGGGTGAAATATTCACCTGTTCTTTGACAAAATATATAATTCTGACTTTCCGACCGTGTGCTTCTGGATGTGGTAGTTTTCTTACCTGCGAGGATGGGCACGATCGCTGTCTCACATGTCTGGCCTGCAAGCATGCTGAGACGGCAGCTGTGGATGGTTGCTCAGCGCACTGCGAGCGCATGTCCATGGCTACCCTGAGGTTGTGTCTTCAGACATTTTTTTGAAAATGGCTAAAGAGTAGAATAAAGCTGCTGGAATTGAGATAGACAGGTAATTCCACCAGCTGGGAACAGTCCAGGAGAAGGTCCGTGAGAGTAATTGTGTGCCTCTTTGAGATCATGGCACCATGAGGCGTTGTTTATTTGCAGAACGCAGGCTAAAGGGGGGCACGTAGGTCTGAACTAGTGAGTTTAGGTATATTGGTGCAGTGCCAGGGGTTGTCTTGTATACACGCATCAGTACCTTGAATTTGATGCGAGCGGCTATTGGCAGCCAGTGCAAGCTGATGAAGAGAGGTGTGACGTGGGCTTTCTTCGGCTCGTTGAAGACCACTTATGCTGAATAATACATAAGCAATTGCTGCTTTTCATACAGTATATTTACTTATATATAACAATGTATGTAATTTTATATTCAGTAATACACTTTATAATGTATAGATGCACATGTGATAATATATGCTAATGTATGTGTATAAATATATTTAACATATATTTACTCATGCAGTATTTACACATATATATTTCTAATATTTAACAATCATTCTCAATGTGTTTCATGTTTTATAACATATTATCTTAATGGTCTTTGTTCAATCGTTAACCTAACCACAACTATAATACTAAATAATACAACAATAAATACTAATCATGTTCAGCAAAATCACATTTAATTAAACAATTTCATTGTTTTACTCAAACTTAAACAGTCAGAAGCAAAGCATGCTGGGAACTACAAATTGGCTGTAACTCATTCTGTGAATATATGTGTGAACATGCATTCACGTGCATATGGGAACATGTATGTGCAATACTCAATAAAGGATCAAACATTATGAATATTAGATTTATCTTTGTCTTCATTTCAATATATTTTTTTATGCATCAATATATATAGTCATTCATTGTCAATGCATATACTGCTGTTTATTGAAACGTATAAGCACTAGTTTCCCATATATGGAAATGTATTATGTAATATATCAGGTTATATTTTGAAGTATATTCACATATATTTTTGTTTCGTTCGGGGATTTAAGGAAACAATCTGGGCACAGTGTGTGATGATCATGAGATCTCTTTTGAAACTTTAAGGAGACCCTTGAGTTCTCAGGAGACATGTTTAAAAAGGAGGAGTCTCCAGTTGATCTTAAAGTAACCTCATTTCCATATAGGAGAAATATTTGAGATGTTAAAGAGATCTCACTTTTGATTTTTCTTTCCTCTGGGCTGATCCCAATAGTTTGTTTTCTGTGTAGAGCCGCAGTTTAATTACGCAGAACACAGAAACACTGTCAGCATGAAGCTCTACATCTGAGTCAGTTTCACGGTCATAATACTTACACTTGTGGTTTGAAACTTCATGTTAATTCATGTAAATTTAACACTGATCATAACTTCTGGAGTTTGAACCTACAGCCATGGTTTTATCAGTTCAGATAAATTAATCTGGATTAATGGATTCATTTGTTCACATGATGATTTAGTGCCAGTAGTTTTCTGTGAGATTTACTATCATCTGTGGACGTGCAGGATCTGCTCAAGTCCACTATGACCCTGTTCTTCTAGATCTGTGTTACCTGCAGGATCTGCTCAAGTCCACTATGATCCTGTTCTTCTAGATCTGTGGTACCTGCAGGATCTGCTCAAGTCCACTGTGATGCTGTTCTTCTAGATCTGTGGTACCTGCAGGATCTGCTCAAGTCCAGTATGATGCTGTTCTTCTAGATCTGTGTTACCTGCAGGATCTGCTCAAGTCCACTATGACCCTGTTCTTCTAGATCTGTGTTACCTGCAGGATCTGCTCAAGTCCACTATGATCCTGTTCTTCTAGATCTGTGGTACCTGCAGGATCTGCTCAAGTCCACTGTGATGCTGTTCTTCTAGATCTGTGGTACCTGCAGGATCTGCTCAAGTCCAGTATGATGCTGTTCTTCTAGATCTGTGTTACCTGCAGGATCTGCTCAAGTCCACTATGACCCTGTTCTTCTAGATCTGTGTTACCTGCAGGATCTGCTCAAGTCCACTATGACCCTGTTCTTCTAGATCTGTGTTACCTGCAGGATCTGCTCAAGTCCACTATGATCCTGTTCTTCTAGATCTGTGGTACCTGCAGGATCTGCTCAAGTCCACTGTGATGCTGTTCTTCTAGATCTGTGGTACCTGCAGGATCTGCTCAAGTCCAGTATGATGCTGTTCTTCTAGATCTGTGTTACCTGCAGGATCTGCTCAAGTCCACTATGACCCTGTTCTTCTAGATCTGTGTTACCTGCAGGATCTGCTCAAGTCCACTATGATCCTGTTCTTCTAGATCTGTGGTACCTGCAGGATCTGCTCAAGTCCACTATGATGCTGTTCTTCTAGATCTGTGGTACCTGCAGGATCTGCTCAAGTCCACTATGATGCTGTTCTTCTAGATCTGTGGTACCTGCAGGATCTGCTCAAGTCCACTATGACCCTGTTCTTCTAGATATGTGTTACCTGCAGGATCTGCTCAAGTCCACTATGACCCTGTTCTTCTAGATCTGTGTTACCTGCAGGATCTGCTCAAGTCCACTATGACCCTGTTCTTCTAGATCTGTGTTACCTGCAGGATCTGCTCAAGTCCACTATGACCCTGTTCTTCTAGATCTGTGTTACCTGCAGGATCTGCTCAAGTCCTCTATGACACTGTTCTTCTAGATCTGTGTTACCTGCAGGATCTGCTCAAGTCCACTATGACCCTGTTCTTCTAGATCTGTGTTACCTGCAGTATCTGCTCACGTCCACTATGACACTGACACAGATCAGTCGTATCCTGATCATCCAGACAGATTTGATTATTATCATCATGTGTTGTGTAGAGAGAGTGTGTGTGGACACTGTTACTGGGAGCTGGAGTGGAGTGGAGATTATGTGTTTATATCAGTGTCATATAAGAGCATCAGGAGGAAGGGACGAGGTGTTGAGTGTGTGTTTGGATCTAATGATCAGTCCTGGAGTTTGTTCTGCTCTCGCTTCAGATACTCATTCAGACACAATAACATAGAGACTGATCTCTCTGTGAAGCCCATCAGCAGCAGAATAGGAGTGTATAATTATGATGATGATGATGATGATGATATCAGCAGTAGAATAGGAGTGTTTGTGGATCACGGAGCAGGAACTCTGTCCTTCTACAGCGTCTCTGACACAATGAGCCTCATCCACACAGTCCAGACCACATTCACTCAGACGCTCTATCCTGGGATTGGGTTCGGGTTTGGTTCTGGATCATCAGTGAAACTGTGTTGATGAATCAGAATAGACCGATGAGAGATTCTACCCATAATGCTTTGAGCTGCATGATAAATCAGTAACAGTGAGACGAGTCTCTTATTTTCTCTTTATGACACTAATACAACAGCAGAACTTCTGTCAGTGAAATAACATGTCAGAACTAAGTTTTTTGAGACCAGAAAGCTTTAACCCTACACGTAAAATATTCTAGCTGAGCGAAAGTTTTTTAGGCGACCATTATTTTAGAATGTATCATCTTATCGCTGTTTAATACGATCTTTCAGACCACAAAAAATACAATAAAATAAAGAGTGATTTACAAAACAAATCTGATTTTTGTTCTGGTTTAGTATTAATTTAGTGTCTTCGATGTGCATGTGTTAATATGATATGCATTAAACATTAAGACAATCAGAATAAATGAGTTATGATTCATCATGTTACCTCTGTCAAACATTTCTGTTTTCAAAGGGCAATAAATACTCGATGAAAGTAAACGGTTTCTCTGTGTCTGTCTGTGTGTGATGCTCAGGATCTGATTGATTAATCTGCACTTATTAATGAGCATGTATGGCACACTTTGGGGCAGTCGTTGGCCTAATGGATAGAGCGTTGGACTTGAAACCCGAGGTAACCCAAGGTTGTGGGTTCGAATCCCAGCTCCGGCAGGAAGTCCACGACTGCTCCCCGGGCGCTGCACAGTCGGCTGCCCACTGCTCCAAGTGTGTGCACTTGGATGGGTTAAATGCAGAGAACACATTTCACTCCTCATTATACTCTGTATAATTGTGTATGTGACAAATAAAGCTCATCCGAGCTTAATTTGTATTTGTTGTAATATATCCTTGCAGTTTAAGTGACAGATGCATGACTCTAGATCTGTATTCATAAAGATCTCATCACTCACTGTTCATGCTTTTGGCTTCAATCCAATCCGAGTATATTTTACTAGCTAAACCTTGCTATAACTTTTGTTGTTGTTTTGTCATTATTTTGTTGTGATGTAAAAAGCTCATCTTTTGCTACATGTTCTGATTTTCTACAGTTTTTAAAAGTATACCCTGGATTTCTTTGTTTTGTATTATGATTGTTGCTTTACAAACAACGATAGTTCACTTAAGATATTATAAGACTATATGTGCAGCTATAAAAATAATAAATCACTTTGTGTTTCTAAATGAATATTAGCTGAAGTTATTGGCTGAATGAGACATTTTGCATTTAGTGAGCAAACTAATTCAATCTTATAAAACAAAGTAGTGTTACTTTAGACAATAGTTAGGATAGCAAATATCAAGTTGCATCGGATTTTGAACTTTTCTTAATGATTAATTTTTTTTGCAATGTAGTGAAAATATCTGTCACAATGCATAGTGTTTGGGATGAGTAAATGATGACAGGACTTTTATCTTGACGTGAGAAGGGAGAGGCAACTTCGGTCCTCCTGCAGAGTTTAGCTCCAATCCTAATCAAACACATCTGCCTGTATCGTTCTAGGGATCTTGAAGACATTGATTAGCTTCTTCAGGTGTGTTTAATGAGGGTTGGCGCTAAACTCTGCGGGACACTGGCCCTCCAGGACCGAAGTCGCCTATCCCTGGTTTAGGGTGGCCATACGTGTCATTTTCCCACACGCGTCCTGGCTAAAGTGACCCAAATCCGACTTTCTAGCCCAAATGTGACCCATATTTGATTTTCTTACAACAGTCTGAAAAGCACAAATCCGATTTTTTCAAATCAGGCCCAGGGTCCGTATTCACAAAACATCTTAAGGTTAAAAGTATCCCCTAACTTGCCAATTTAGGAGAAAATCTTAAAAATAGTGGGCGTGTCAGTCCTAAATTTAGGACTCCTAAATGTTTGCTCTAAGAGTGTTTCACAAAGTGTTTTAGTGCTAAAACTAGGTCCTAAATCTGTGAAACTTTAGGAGAAGTGAAGAGGACTCCTAAATCACTAAGACCAACTCACAACCGGTGTCGGGGGGGTAACGCATTAAAAGTAACGCGAGTTACGTAATAATATTACTTTTTTTCAAGTAACTAGTAAAGTAACGCATTACTTTTTAATTTACAAGAAAATATCTGAGTTACTTTCTCCATTTATTGATGAGTGCGCCGTGTGAACATGATCTTACTGTAGATCTAATCTAGACTAAATATAAATGTGTATTAATTCATCCCACTCGCAAAAAACAGATTCAGTATTCATCAAAATTAATTAAAACAGTGAAATGCAAACTCAGAATATGACACAAACCTGCAATAATTAAATATGATAAACAACACAAATATATCTAATCTCATTTTATTAACCGATGTGTTTGCTGCTGACCTTTGATGATCAGTTCAATCATAATAATAATCAAACATGACTTTATATAAACTATCATTGTTTTTATTGCTGAAGAGTGTTGAACTTCTCCTGTGTTCTTCTGTACAGACGTGATTTACTCGTCCTTCAGTCTGAGCTTTATTCAGTACACAAGATACATTTGCTATAAATAAACTTCTTGTATTAAAATCAAACAATCAAGCCCTGCTCATATTTAAAAAGTAACGCGAAAGTAACGCAAAAGTAATGTAACGCATTACTTTCCATAAAAAGTAACTAAGTAACGTAATTAGTAAATTTTTTAGGGAGTAACGCAATATTGTAATGCATTACTTTTAAAAGTAACTTTCCCCAACACTGGTCACAACTATCCTAAAATGGCTGTTGCCGGCATTCTGCCTCAGAACGTAACTATTTTAGAAACATTTGACGATAAGGAGCCTAATGAGTTATTCCAACTCCAAATTTGCCTTTGATTATATCCTTTTCATTAACCAGTTTGGCAAGAAGTAAAATATGTTCTTGTGTCCAGTTTGGTTTTCTTTTATGTATGCATATCTTACTATCATTCTACTCTGTTAATTAAAAGGCGGTTTATATGCATCCTCTACGAGAATCATAAATGTAAGAGACGGACAATTAGCCAAGGGTGGTTCTAGACCCTTTTTAGGTGGGCTTCAGCTCCCCCATATGTCGTCTCAGCCCCCCTAAAACTATAACCAGCTATCTGAATGATCAGGCCAGTGCTGCTTCCTCAGGAAAGTTTATAATTCCCGCTCGTTTATTGATCTCAATGTGGTAATCATGCACTGTGATTGGTCGTTAATGTGCGTGCACACATTTGAATGAAGCACGGACAGCACACCAGCATGGTCTCATGAAAGTGTGTTTCAATGGGACACATTTCTGTTTCTATTTGGTGTGCTTATGATACGCACCTTCCCCACACTCCTATACCTTAATCATTGTGCCTCACATGCATGTTTTGTGTATAAATAGCACACCAAATAGAAACAGAAAACCGTGCCATTGAAACACACTTGCATGAGACTGTCTTTCACTTTCGCGCCCTCTCGAGCAAATACACAAAATATTATGTCACAATGGCTGTCTTGACGAGTTTTCAAGTAAATAAAGTCGGTTATGTCTTAAACTTAAACCATTAAGAAAATATTGGATGTGTGTCAAGTATGCATTTCTAATATTAGGCTAATAATGTTAATCAAACAACAAAAGAAAACACGAGAATCACTCAATAAGTAACTTCTGTAACTCTAACAGGTAATTGTAATAAAGTTTTCATAAGCACAGTAAAATACTGTTTATTTAGGTTATGTGTCGTTGTATCTAAAGGTCACTCTGAGGACTAAGATGAAATCCCAGAACCATTAGCTGAACATACATTAGTTTAATTAGTCACACTTAGCCTGCATGTTAAAATCTTTATTTGAATGTGGCAATTAACCTTATTTTTTTAAACCTTTATTTGGATATGGCAACATAATATCATGCTCTACAATATTTATATGAATAAATCTCTGACATAGACTATCAGCCAATCACTGTGTGCATAGTTAATAAGCATGCTGATGTCATCGATAGCAAAAAGGTAAGCCCCGCCCCCTTACTCTTAGCTTAAGACTTCTCTCTATTCCTTAGTAGAAGTTTGTCTCAGCAGCTCTGTGAATAGGTTTTACGAGTAAACTCTTAGATAAAAACTTTTACTGCTATTTAGGAGAACTCTTAGTGGTAAGATAACATGTTTTGTGAATACGGGCCCTGGCCACATTCATATGTGGTCCTAAATCGGATTCATATCCGATGTTTTGCAATACGACTTCAGTCTAAATGGCCATGGTTTTTAAGTCATTGAAATGCAACAGACGTCACAATTCTGCGCCGGAGGAGGCGCAAGATTAAAATAATATAACTTCGTTATTTAAGCTCCGATTGCACATTAACTTAAAAATAGCTAAACACACGCTAATAGAGATATAAATATACAAATAGATATTCTTGATTTGTAGTTAGACCCCCCCCCCGCCATTACTGCATGATTCAACTGTAGCACATTATCAGCTAAAATAAGGGTTAGTTCACCCAGAATTAAAATGGTCATTGTTTCTAATGTTATTCAAACCTGTATGAGTTTCTTTCTTCTACTGAACTAAAAATAAGATATTTTGAAGAATGTTGAGGTGGTGGTGGAGGGGGGGGCAATCTGCAATAGCGCAAATAATCCAATCTGAGCATTAAGTCCTGCAGTGTGAACTAAGTCCTAGATATCTTAGGCAATATAGTAATCCTGGCACGTATGGTCACCGAGTATTGTTTACAATCTGAGCCGCTTCAGCGGTTAGTGTCGGTGAACACTGACCCGTCCATCAGGACCGCTGTGGTCCTGTGGCGTACGGTCAGTGTGCTGAAGCTCTCGAGAGAATCACTAATCCTCAGCTGTTCGGAGGATGATTTAGAGTAAAGCTCGGGCTATTTTTAGCCTGTTTAAGCTCTTCAGTGTGTCAGTGTTAGCAGCGGATAGCAAACATTACGGTCAAATAAAGCAGCAGAAACACATCCACATGAACTGATGTGAACTCAAGAACACCGTACGGAGGATCATGATAGCTTTTCAGCTGTTCAGCTTTCCCAGTCTTAGCCACTGCTTTAGGTGTTTGCTCATTTACTGGACCTTCTTTATATCAATGTCTTGTATTTTTTCATTTTTCATTTCAAAAATACCTGCAATTAATTACATAATTAAAAACACATGCTATAAAGTGGCATACCATACTAGCTTAATAAAGATAAATACCATCTTTAATAAAAAAATACTTTTTTTTATTATTATATAGATAAGATATTTAATTCCTTTAACCAGGAATTAAAAACTCTTGAGATTTAAAATCTCATTTACAAGAAGGTCCTGGCGAAGATAGGCAGCGTATTTAGTTACACATACAACAAAATACATTAATTTACATACACAATTCAATCACAACATGTACATCAGGTGACTCTACTACTAGATCCTTTAAAATACATCTCAAATCATTTAGTGATACCAACTCTTTTAGGCATAACTTGTCATTGATTTTAATCAAATAGAGCATAACTGAATGCCCATATTAGTACCAACTTTAGAGATGCTTAAGATATAAGATAGAGATAGTCCTGTGAGCGAAGCCCATAATACTTTACACCTTTTTGAAAGATATTCTGCTGTAAATATGAGGGAAGTAAACCTAAAATGACTTTAGATATAAATAAGTGCTTAATTCTACGGGATGACAACGCCGTCCCTAACAAAATAACGAAATGTTTCGATTAGGCAGAGAGCAAGACAATAATTGTGCACAATCACAGATAGTTCAGGCTGAGAAACAACAACTCCCTG
Organism: Oxygymnocypris stewartii; assembly: GCA_003573665.1. Lineage (NCBI taxonomy): Eukaryota > Metazoa > Chordata > Actinopteri > Cypriniformes > Cyprinidae > Oxygymnocypris > Oxygymnocypris stewartii. The sequence goes on along the minus strand of QVTF01020446.1, from coordinate 12,997 downwards.
AACATGACTGACACACGAGGGCTTGTATACACAGAGAACACGGGGTTAATTAATTACAGGTGTGTCTAATCATGGTAACCAACAAGACAAGGAGAGACAGAAGCCAAACACAGGAAGGAAGCGTGAAACAAAAAGAACACAAAACATACATTTCTACATTAAATTCCTCACAAAACACAAGACACAGAACAGGCCTCATGAAACAAAAACTAATACAAATACGCATCCAAACAGGTAATGACAATGAAAGTCCATCAGATTGCACCAAATTATATTTTTATTTTATCCCTGCCTATTAATTTGAAATAATCATACATTTAAACATGTGGAGATGTTGAGATGTGTTAATAGCCTATTTGTGCTCTTGTGTTGATGATGGGTTCATGTATATCTGCCTCCACTGTAAAAACCATTAGGAGCATAAAGCATCAAAGATACTTAGCAGAGTTATATGAATGCATTAAAAATAACTCTTAGGCCTGTGTAATTTAGCATGAGCACATATGAGATACTAGTGTTTGTGTCTCTGTGTGTCTCAATGCTTTACAGCAGAACCTCATCACACCTCAAACTCCTCTCAGCATCCGGCACAGAAACCACAGCCGCTTTGAAATCACTGACATTCATATTCATCAAGCTATCTTTATTACATAACATGTTTGTGACACTCTGCCCTCAACAGCTAATGTTTGTTCCGGGCCTCTTCAGAGCAAACAGCTCGAGGTATGTATAGAGCCGACAACAGAAAAGTGACAAATGACACCATATATACAGTATAGGCCTGCAATATACACAATTCACCATTTTGTGTGTCTGCATGTTGCCTGTGTAAATGTCCAATATATAAATGTGTGAAAGCCTTTACGAGTGTGTGTGGTGTGTGTGTGGGGGGGGGGGGGGTATTTCTCTGCTGTGGACAGAAAGTCACACGTTCACGTTCATCTCAGGCTCATTTGTGAACTCATCAGCTGATCTTTACACACTCCAGTAACACGCTAGTTCAGTTCTTTCTGTAAGTGGATAATGATACATGTCATCAAATATGAATAAATCATAAATCATACTTTACACTTCAACCTGTGTGGTTTAGTTCGGATAAAAGCAAATAAAACTCACACAGAAAAAAAAGAAAGTAACAATTATGTTGTTTAAATAGTGTTTTGCTGAATTTACACAAATTGTTGTGGGGTTATTTATTTAATAATAATAATAATAATAATCACAATTACCTAAATTTGTTATGTTTTTATAATAAATCATTTATACTAATATTTCTTCACTTTGGAAACCATAAATATATTAAATCAACACATTTACTTAATTTAAATTAGATTCAAGTTAAACTGAACCATAAATATGATTTCATAATTCAGTTCTAGTCTGATGCGTTGCTTTCACACCTGGTCAGATAATTCTATTCAAGAAGAATAAGGTGAACATGCAGCACATTAAATCCAAACTAAACGAATGCCACGACACATCAGACCCGTCCCGAGATCAGCCTGCTTTCAGTATCTCCTGAATGATGTGCAGAGTTATGTTTATGGTTTGTTACACTCCTGGTGTTTATGATTTACAGTAATAGAGCTGCAGCAGAATGAACACACACAGACGTCGTGTTTTCTGCATCAGCTGTCCTCAGATACTCAGATCAGCATGTTGTTATTGCTCTCGGTGTCTCTGTCTAATGAAAGCCACTGACTTACATGGCAAAAAAATAAAAAAATCATGAAAACAAATATTTTATAAAAAAAAAAACATAAAAAAAAAAAAGTCATGAAAAAAAAATATTTTATTCAAAAAAAAATAATTATATTTACCTTAATTTTTTTTGCAAAATGTGGGAATAAGCCTTTGCACAGATCATTCTGCAGCACAGACATTGATATGCAGAAGACTCGTCTGCGTTCATGTCACGTGCTTCACACCGCTGCAGTGACAGCTCTATTTATAGCATCTCTTAAGCGCATCACTTGAACCTCTTGATCTGCTTTTTCAGGGAGATGAGGCAAGAACAGGTAACAATCAGACACTGAACACGCATCAGTATCATATCACGAGTGAGTGATGATCGTCAACACTGGCTTTCTACACAAATAGAGCAGATTTCAGCACAACCCCTCGTTTTAATGAACTCACTGTTCACAGAGTAACGTTGCTGTTCTCTATCACTATTAATCCAACACGTGGAAACGAGTCCTGATGTACAATCAGTGCACACGTTTAACGGGTGTAGTTCCATCATGGTTTAATAACAATATATAACAGGCAACACTTTATGTTAAAGCTACATGGTTACATTACATGAACTTTAATGATAATAAGTGGTGCATAATCACAAGCAACTAGTCCTTAACCAACCCCAAAGTCTGTTAATCACACATCAGAACTGCTCAGTGCCTTACAATGAAGTGTAACCTGTGCTGCTATAGATGCTATATTATACATCATCAAATTACCATTTATCTGATCTGAAGTCAAGGTGAATTACACATACTGTGATACTAAATTATTGAGTTATTTTCACATATTTGTGACTCAGAAGCAGTCATAAGCAGCACAGGTATATTTGTAGGCAATAGACAACAATACAGTGTATGAGTCAAAATTATCATTTTTATGTAATGCCAAAAATCATTAGATATTAAGATCATGTTCCATGAAGATATTCCTACCATAAATATATCAAAACTTATTTTTTATTAGTAATATGCATTGCTAAGAACTTAATTTGAACAACTTTAAAGGTGATTTTCTCAATATTTAGGTTTTTTTGCACCCTCAGATTCCAGATTTTCAAATATTGTCCAAACCATACATCAATGGAAATAGATCTATTCAGCTTTAAGATTATGCATAATCGCAATTTAAAAAAAATTGACCATTATGACTGGTTTGTTGCTCCAGGGTTACATTTATTGATGTATTTTTGGTAACACTTTATTTTACTTACACGTTGCATGTAGTCTAATGATATAATCTTAAATGTTGATTTATTGTCATTGGGTCAAGGATGTAGACGATGCAACTGAAATCACGTAGGTCATAGATTCAGAATGATCCCTAGTGCAAACATATCTAAATGCATTTCGTTTCCGACTGGCATGCAGTGATTTACATTCTTCACGTGTCAGTTTTGCTGAAGCTCATCACGTCAGACGCGTGCTCCTCGGAGATCAGCAGAATTATCGCAGCGCGCAGCGCGCAGGCGTGATCCAGTCTGAGCCGCGCGAGCTGGAGGCCAGTCGCTCGTGCAGCGTGTCTCTTCCGTCTCCTAAACTCCATCCCTCCCGCCGGACATGCCCTCCGGACCCCGGCGACCCTCCGCGCCTCTGCCCGGCGCGTGAATGGCCCTCCCGCCATGGACGAAACGCCGTTCCAGAAAGTCAAGACGCGGCGCAGGAGGAGCCAGTGCCCGCCGGGGGTCATCGCCTGCGAGGACGAGTTCGACTGCAAGGAGCTCGAGTCGCTCTTCCACAGCTACAGCCTGAAGCTGGAGCAGACGCGCACGCTGGCGGCGCTGACGGTGCTCGCGCTGCTGGCGTCCAGCCTCAGCCTGCTGGAGCTGCTGCTGTCCGGCTCAAGCCTCACCGTCGCCAAGGGCTCGTACCCAGTGCACTCCGTCGTCTTCGTATTGCTCTTCATCGTCACCAACGTCAAGTACCTGCGGGCGAACCAGCTGCAGCAGATCGCTCACCTGAGCCTGCTCTTCTGCTTCAGCTTCTCGCTGCTGTGCTGCCCGTTCCCGCACGCGTCCGCGGCTCCGGAACACGGCGTGTGGCAGCTGCTGCTGCTGACGTTCGTGGCGTACGCGCTGCTGCCGGTGCGCACGCTGCTCGCGCTGCTGTTCGGTGTGCTGGTGTCCCTGGCGCATGCCATCGTCACGGCGACGTCGGTGACGGCGAAGACGCAGTGGCTGTGGAGAGCGGTGAGTTCAGCGCTGGACGAGCAGTCACACAGAGAGCGAGCAGACTCACATTTGTGTCCCTGGAGCACAGAAGCAGTCATAAGCAGCACAGCGATATTTTAAGCAATAGCCAACAATACATTATATGGGTCAAAATTATAATTTTTTATGTTATGCCAAAAATTATTAAGATATTAAGACCATGTTCCATGAAGATATTTTGTAAATTTCCTATCGTAAATATATTAGTAATATTCATTGCTAAGAACTTCATTTGAACAACTTTAAAGATGATTTTCTCAATATTAGATTTTTTTGCACCCTCAGATTCCAGATTTTCAAATATTGTCCGATCATAACAAACCATACATCAATGGAAATATTATTTATTCATTCACTTATGTATAAATCTCAGATTCTAATAACTGACCCTTATGAGTGGTTTTGTGGTCCTGGGTCACGTTTACACACCCACCCTCATAATGCATTATAAACTGTGTACTATATTCAGCACTGGACAGCGATCAGTCACTCGGAGACCCTTCAGACTCATTCATACAGTTTCCATACACCTTGCAGAATCTGCTAAATGTTAATTATTTTACCAAAATAAGATGGATCGTGCAAAATGCGTATTATTGTTTATTTAGTACTGACCTGAATCAGATATTTCACATATAATATGTTTGCATATAGTCCACAAGAGAAACTAATATAATAGTTGAATTTATAAAATATCTGCTGTTCTTCAGAAAAAATCCTTCCGCTCACACAAATTCTTTGGTTTTCCAGCATTTTGTGTGTAATGTGTATGAGTGTGTGTGTGTGTGTGCATGTCTATGAGGTGTGTGTGTGTGTGTGTGTGTGTGTATGAGTGTGTGTGTGCATGTGTATGTGTGTGTGTGTGTGTGAGTGCATGTCTATGAGTGTGTGTGTGGTGTGTGTGTGTGTGTGTGTGTGAGTGTGAGTGTGTGTGTGTGTGTGTGTTTATGTGTGAGTGTGTGTGTGTAGGTGTGTGTGTGTGTGTGTGTGTGGTGTGTGAGTGTGAGTGTGTGTGTGTGTGTGTTTTATGTGTGAGTGTGGTGTGTGTAAGGTGTGTGTGTGTGAGTGTTGTTTGTTGTTTATGTGTTAGTGTGAGCGTGTGTGTGGTGTGTGTGTGTGTGTGTGAGTGTGAGTGTGTGTGTGTGTGTGTTTATGTGTGAGTGTGTGTTGTGTGCGTGTGTGTGTGGTGTTTATGTGTGAGTGTGTGTGTGTGTGTGTGTGTGTGTGTTCAAATGAGGAACCTCAGGTTAACAAACACTATTTCTGAAGTTGTAAATTAAACAAGATTATTGGAGGACAATTTGACAAATACAGTTATGATAATGCAGATGTAGTGATTGTACCCTTTACTATCAAGTTCCCTCAAGACATGGAGAGATTCTGACACACAGAATACATGCATACATTAGGTTATGGATGATGTTCATCTGTGAATTCTTCAGCAGTGGTTTCTGACAGACACACGGTCATCACACAATCTCCAGCGCCGTCCGGAGTGTGGTTTACGTCCAGAGCCGGCCCTATGCGGCCCTATGTAGGACGCCCTCTGAACAGAGACCAGACACACTTCTGAAGCTATTTTAGCACAGAAACGAAGAACACATCTACCAATACTTTTGGCAATATAGTGTATATATATAAATGTATTGGGTCACGTCAATTATAAAAATAAAAACTAGGGTCGCTCTTACAAAAGTTTGAAAACCACTGATTTATTTCACATACACAGTTTCACCGGCAGTTATACTCTGAACCGTTTATGACAGATGAATGTAATGTGTGTTAAGCTGTGGTTGGCAAAATGCATTAATTGCACTATTAACAGTAACACTTTAGTTTAGGGACCTGTTAACTCGCTGCTTATTACCATGCATATTACCAGCACATTGGCTGTTTTTTTAGTACGCATAAAGCACATATTAATGCCTTTTTCTGCATGGCCATATTTTAGATCCTTTAATCCTGAAACCACATACCTAAACTTAACAACTCATAAGCAGCAGATTAAGAATTTTGAGGCAAAATTCATAGTTAACCTGCCTAATTTTTTCTCATGTGAGCACGTTTACATTGTCTTACAGAGACATTGTTTCAGTTTCTTCTCTCAGATCAATGATATCATGATGGAGCAGCAGAATCTCGCAGAGCAATGTTGACATGTTTGCGTCAGCTACTGGACATCTGCTTTAAATCACTGTAGATGGATAGATAGCATGTGAGAGAGAGAGAGAGAGAGAGAGAGAGAGAGAGTAAGGCTGGCTAAATAAAGGCTCTGCATGTGCATGTGTCCTCTGACGAATCTAATCCAATAAAGAGCAGATATACTCACGTCCCTGAACCCAAACCAGCGCTGTCCTCACTGAGGAGGACAAACACATGTCAGAAGAGGGTCTAGACACATTACAGCACTCATACTGTGTTCACATCGAGCTCCTCTGGCACACTTCTTCATAAAACTGTGACGGCAGTGACAGAAATGAAAGGACAGCTGCAATGTTAATACTCTGTAAACACAACTAAACGACATCCATCAGTCATACTCTACACCAGGGTTCCTCAAATCTTTCCCTGGAGGTCCAATCTGCTGCAGAGTTTAGCACCAACCCTGATCAAACTCACCTACCTGTGATTTTTAATGACCTTGGAGACTCTGATTAGCATGCTCAGGTGTGTTTGATTAGGGTTAGAACTAAACTCTGCTGGGATGGGCCAGATTTGAGGATCCCTGCTCTACACTCTAAAACATGCTGGGTTAAAAACAACCCAAGTTGGGTTAAACATAGACAAACCCAGCAACCCAATGTTAAACGCAACCCGCTGGATAGTTTTATTTAAAGGCAGGGTAAGCAATTTCTGGGGGCCAATGTTGACATTTGAAATCACCAAAACAAACACGCCCCTATCTCAAAAGGGTCCCGCCCCTATGTTGATAGCTCCGCCCACACATACATACAGCAATGATTAGTTCTGTGAAACAGAGCAAAACCAATGTTACTCACCTATCAAGAATAAACAAAGCAACCAGGCTTTCCCGCTCCTTGAGTTCTCTCCAGCGCTGGAAAGCTGATCCGATATTTACACGCAGGGTAATATGATTTATGCACAGGCATTCTAGGCATGTGTCTATGCTCGCTCGTTCAGAGGGGGTCCACACACAATGAAGAGAGATATATCATATATTTTTTAATTATCTACAACAGTAAAGAATATAATATAACAACCAATAGGGTAAAAAACGACAAACTATTTCCATTTTTTCCACCTTTTTATGCACGGAAAATGCTCTTGCTTGCTCCTGTTCTCCTTCTTAGACGCACACACAGACGCACACATGGGGAGACGCGGACATAAATTTGTTGTCAGCGCTGCTCTGCAAAGCCACATGAAATTTCTTAGCGAGGTTCTTGAAGCAGTTTCAACTTAAAGATTCGCTATTAGTAGACGCTGCTGCAGCTGAACACAAATGAGAGACGCACAGACACAGGTATTTACACTCACTTATAAGTGAAATGTGGTCAAAACCCCTCTAATACCAGCCGGATAAACCAGCTATGACCAGGCAAGAAGACCAGCTAAAACCAGCCTGATAAACCAGCTATGACCAGGCTAGGAGTACAGCTAATACCAGCCTGATAAACCAGCTATGACCAGGCAAGGAGACCAGCTAAAGTCAGAGCCGGATAAACCAGCTATGACCAGGCAAGGAGACCAGCTAAAGTCAGCCGGATAAACCAGCTATGACCAGGCTAAGAGACCAGCTAAAACCAGCCCGAAGAACCCGCTATGACCAGGCAAGGAGACCAGCTAAAACCAGCCTGATAAACCCCGCTATGACCAGGCAAGGAGACCAGCTAAAAACCAGCCGGATAAACCAGCTATGACCAGGCAAGGATACCAGCTAAAACCAGCCTGATAAACCAGCTATGACCAGGCTAGGAGACCAGCTAAAGTCAGCCTGATAAACCAGCTATGACCAGGCTAGGAGACCAGCTAAAGTCAGCCTGATAAACCAGCTATGACCAGGCTAGGATACCAGCTAAAACCAGCCTGATAAACCACTATGACCAGGCTAGGAGACCAGCTAAAACCAGCCTGATAAACCAGCTATGACCAGGCTAGGAGACCAGCTAAAGCCAGCCCGATAAACCAGCTATGACCAGGCTAGGAGACCAGCTAAAACCAGCCTGATAAACCAGCTATGACCAGGCTAGGATACCAGCTAAAACCAGCCTGATAAACCAGCTATGACCAGGCTAGGAGACCAGCTAAAACCAGCCGGATAAACCAGCTATGACCAGGCTAGGATACCAGCTTAAACCAGCCTGATAAACCAGCTATGACCAGGCTAGGATACCAGCTTAAACCAGCCCGATAAATCAGCTATGACCAGGCTAGGATACCAGCTAAAGCCAGCCCGATAAACCAGCTATGACCAGGCTGGGAGACTAGCTAAAACCAGCCGGATAAACCAGCTATGAACCAGGCTAGGATACCAGCTTAAACCAGCCTGATAAACCAGCTATGACCAGGCTAGGATACCAGCTTAAACCAGCCCGATAAACCAGCTATGACCAGGCTAGGAGACCAGCTAAAGTCAGCCGGATAAACCAGCTATGACCAGGCTAGGAGTACAGCTAATACCAGCCTGATAAACCCGCTATGACCAGGCTAGGATACCAGCTAAAACCAGCCTGATAAACCAGCTATGACCAGGCTAGGAGACCAGCTAAAACCAGCCGGATAAACCAGCTATGACCAGGCTAGGATACCAGCTTAAACCAGCCTGATAAACCAGCTATGACCAGACTATGATACCAGCTTAAACCAGCCCGATAAACCAGCTATGACCAGGCTAGGATACCAGCTAAAGCCAGCCCGATAAACCAGCTATGACCAGGCTAGGAGACCAGCTAAAACCAGCCAGATAAACCAGCTATGACCAGGCTAGAAGACCAGCTAAAACCAGCCTGATAAACCAGCTATGACCAGGCTAAGAGACCAGCTAAAACCAGCCCGAAGAACCCGCTATGACCAGGCTAGGAGACCAGCTAAAACCAGCCAGATAAACCAGCTATGACCAGGCTGGGAGACCAGCTAAAACCAGCCCGATAAACCAGCTATGACCAGGCTAGAAGACCAGCTAAAACCAGCCTGATAAACCAGCTATGACCAGGCTAAGAGACCAGCTAAAACCAGCCCGAAGAACCCGCTATGACCAGGCTAGGAGACCAGCTAAAACCAGCTCGATAAACCAGCTATGACCAGGCTAGGAGACCAGCTAAAGCCAGCCCGATAAACCAGCTATGACCAGGCTAGGAGACCAGCTAAAACCAGACAGATAAACCAGCTATGACCAGACTAGGAGACCAGCTAAAGTCAGCCGGATAAACCAGCTATGACCAGGCTAGGATACCAGCTAAAACCAGCCTGATAAACCCGCTATGACCAGGCTAGAAGACCAGCTAAAACCAGCCTGATAAACCAGCTATGACCAGGCTAAGAGACCAGCTAAAACCAGCCTGATAAAACCCGCTATGACCAGGCTAGGAGACCAGCTAAAACCAGACTGATAAACCAGCTATGACCAGGCTAAGAGACCAGCTAAAACCAGCCCGATAAACCAGCTATGACCAGACTAGGAGAACCAGCTTAAAACCAGCCCGATAAACCAGCTATGACCAGGGCTAAGAGACCAGCTAAAACCAGCCCGAAGAACCCGCTATGACCAGGCTAGGAGACCAGCTAAAATCAGCCTGATAAACCAGCTATGACCAGGCTTAGGATACCAGCTAAAACCAGCCTGATAAACCAGCTATGACCAGCTAAGAGACCACTAAAACCAGCCCGAAGAACCCGCTATGACCAGGCTAGGAGACCAGCTAAAACCAGCTCGATAAACCAGCTATGACCAGGCTAGGAGACCAGCTAAAACCAGCCTGATAAACCAGCTATGACCAGGCTAAGAGACCAGCTAAAACCAGCCCGAAGAACCCGCTATGACCAGGCTAGGAGACCAGCTAAAACCAGCTCGATAAACCAGCCATGACCTGGCCAGCTTAGGCTGGTGTTGAGCTGTTTTTTTCAGCATGGTATCCCTCTCTCTCTAATAACTGCATTAGCTGCACATCAATAGCACAAGTCTCGGTCATTAGCTCTAAAATGATGTTCTGGAACTTGCTACGGAAGGTTTGGGATGAGGAACTTTAAAACTTAAAAACTTGAAAATAACTCCATATCATGAGATTTCAGGACGGAACATGACAGAAATAAATCATCTGAACAATGTCTTGAGGTGGTTGTTATTGTAAAATTAGGCCTATTAGAGAAATAATGCACACCCGAAGTGGTAATATGGTCATGATGCCAGAGCCTATTAATGGAACGGTTCTCTAATAATTAAATTCGATGTTTATTGACTTAACATAAGCGCTTATTGCGATAGAAAACACTGTAATGGTTTCCACTGATTACGAAATATGTTTTGTTTGTTGGGGTGGTAATATATATTAATAGGGAAGGGGGGGCCCAACAATTAGTTTAGTCTATGTCATGACAAGAGGTAAATCTGGCCCTGTTTACACAGGTCCTACTTCTTGCCTTATCATAACACCGTGTCTACACCGGACGCGACAAAATGCTATAGACCTCATTCTAATCAGTGATGCTGTCTACACTGGATGCTGCTCTCGCGGCACGACAAACCCCCGACACTAAAATGCTGCCGCGTTCTATTCATGACAAAGTGACACAAATGTAAAATTATTTGAAACGGTTGATTTGTCGCGTCGTCTTTTGTTTCCGCAAACGTCTTTTGTTTTTTATCCGCCGTCTCTATCTTTCTGTCGTCGCTCGGCTCAGCTGATGTCCGTCATGTGCACGGAGCGCTCTCTCCTCGCATCCTGAGTAGACACGCCCCTTACTGCTGATTGGCTACAAGTTTGATTTTATACTAGGCCCCGTCTTTTGAAAAAACACATACCCCAACTTTAGCTCAACTTTGCTTTAAAATGAATATATTTACAACCTTTGGGTCCATTTTAAACCAGCCATATACTGCGTTTTAGACAATAGTTGAGCTAAATAAATATACCCATCTTTTTTATATTTTTATATTTTTCCATTCTATCTTTTTTCTTTTTAGTTATATTATAAAAATGTAATAATAAAAACATTGCTACGTGTGCTGCGTTAGGCTAACTGAGACTTGTTACAGCACTTGCGTATCATTGCTCTTATATTGGTTTTGATTGCTTCTATTGTCCCCCTTTGGATAAAAGCATCGCTAAATGACTGAATGTAAATGTACCCAGTCAAACATTTAACCCAACCAATAGCTGGACTTGTTTTTAACCCAGCATTTGTAGGTAGAGTGTGCTATAGCCGTACAGACAGCAGCGATCGATGGTCATTATTCATATTATCCTGTGAGCATGTGTTGTGGTTTCAGCCGTAGTGCTTGTGTTCTCCAGCTGGTTGCGAACATGCTGCTCTTCACCGGAGTGAATCTGTCGGGTCTGTTCGTTCGGATACTGACGGAGAGAGTGCAACGCAAAGCCTTCCTACAGGCCCGAAACTACATCGAGGAGAAACTGCGCATGGAGGACGAGAACGAGAAACAGGTAACAGTCATAAGATACACGATAAACACAATCAAAACCTCACTGTCAATAAACGAGCTGCACTCTAAAAACACTGTGTTTCATTGACAAAACACATGCAAAAGTTTGCATCGATCGTTTTGAGTTACGACAACTAATGAAATATTATAACCAAGTTAATTTATAGCAAAACACATGTTTTCAGTTAATTGCTCACAAGAGTTATGTTGTTCTGGTAAACCAGCAAACATAGCAGCATCAAATAGCGGGCCATTCACTAATGATGCATCAATTTCAATAGTTATCCTCCTTATCCAGTCCTGATGCAAAGCATGCTTGGAACTTGAAATCCACTGGCCAGTTTACAAATTATCAATACAATTTAATTAAGCTTTAACTTAATCTTTGGTCTTTATTTTAGGGTCTCTTTAGCATGCATATTACTAGAATATTAGCCATTTATTAGTAGTAATTAAGCACATATTATTGCCTCATTCTACATCCTTAATCCTACCCAAATCCTGAACTTAACAACTACCTTACTAACTATTAATAAGCAGCAAATTAGGAGTTTATTGAGGGAAAAGTCGTAGTTAATAGTGAATAAGTGTTATCCTAAAGTGTTACCATAACTTTTTATTTATTTAATTAAAAAACAATCAACACAGAAGTTTAAGTTTGAATGAACGAAGTTAATGTAATGATCAACAATATTATTTCAAAAAAGCTGTTTGCAGCTTATAATGTTTAATTAAATCAGTCAGTTAGAATTTGTAAACTTGCAAACATGCAATGATTTAATTTATTCCGGAGAAAGGTTTGTTTTGATGCTCTAGCTGTCTCATGTGTCTCGGATGATGTTGATGATGATGATGATGATGATGATGATATTGATGATGATGATGATGATGATGATGATGATTATGGGGTGATGATGATTATGGTGGTGATGATGATATGGTGGTGGTGATGATGATGATATGGTGCTGTTTCTGGTGGTGATGCTGCTTCTGGTGGTGCTGCTGCTTGGTGTGCTCCTGCTGCTGCTGCTGCTTCTGGTGGTGCTGCTGCTGCTGATGGTGGTGCTGCTGCTGCTGCTGGTGGTGTGGTGTGCTGCTGCTGCTGCTGCTGCTGGTGGTGGTGGTGCTGCTGCTGCCGCTGCTGCTGGTGGTGCTGCCGCTGCTGGTGCTGGCGCTGCTGGTGGTGCTGCTGCTGCTGGTGGTGCTGCTGCTGGTGGTGGTGCTGCTGCTGCTGCTGGTGGTGCTGCTGCTGCTGCTGCTGCTGGTGTTGCTGCTGCTGCTGCTGGTGTGCTGCTGTTGCTGGTGGTGCTGCTGCTGCTGCTGGTGCTGCTGTTGGTGCTGCTCCTGGTGGTGCTGCTGCTGCTGCTGCTGGGGTGTGCTGCTGCTGATGATGATGTGTGTTGATGTTGGTGGTGTGATATGGTGCATGC
>QVTF01020445.1:15000-50766 GCA_003573665.1 Oxygymnocypris stewartii | reverse complement strand
TCACACACACACACACACACATCTAGAGGTCAAGGACGGATATCGATTGGTAAACAAATCAACTGATAAATCTTTTATTTTCTGCCCTGATCAATCAAACAAATATCACAGTGACTCGCCTGCAGCTTTGGCTTTGGTTATTTTGATGTGGAATAAATATTGTAATAAACTGTTAGTCATTCTTATGGAATGTTCCGGGTTTAATTCTACAAACAGCATCTGCTGCTTAATATCCATTTTCACAGAAAATCATTTAGACTTGCTCTTCACTTAATTTTTTGATTTAAAATGCTTTTAAAGTCTGAGTATTATAATGTTTGCTGCTATTTCTGTTTATTGTATAATCTTTTTTTAATACTGTTGATAGAACTTGCTATAGAACCGAGAGCCTTATTTTAAGTTTTTTCTGTAAAATCAAGGTTCATTTTTGTTTGTATTTCTTGATCTTTATTTATATTTTTCTTAATTGTATTTCTCTGTATGTCATTTGTTAATTAACTATTAACATGTATAATTTTAATTGTTATAGTTAAGAAACAAATTTGATGAATTGAACTTTTTACATTTATTTGTAAAAATAATTAGGTTGTTCTTAAAGAACAAAATTTGCTAAATTAGATTTTAGGTTGTTATAATTATAAACAAAATGTTCTGTTTTTTTACATTTAGTCTGTGAAGAACACAATTGGCTGAACTTAATTGTGTTTTTAGTTACTTTAAGTTAAATTTCGCTGAATTAGATTTTTATTATTTAGTTGTAAAAGCAACAATTTTGTTGAAGTTATTTGATTTTTGTTTAATTATTAAAGAATAAAACTTTCTTATTTTGTTTTCACTTAACATTTATTTGTTATATTTAAGCAACAAAATGTGCTGAATTTTATTTTTACATTTAATTGTTAAAGAAAAAACATGCCTTTTTAATTTTACATTTTTATAGTTAAGCAAAATAATTTCCTGACTTTGATTTTATTTATTTAACATTTAGTTATAGTGACATGTTTTTAATTAAATTGGTTATAGTTACAAAAAAAATGCTACATTTATTTGACTTTTGCATTTAGTTGTTGTAGTTAATAGCAAAATGTATCTTTTAATATTTCATTTATGTGTGTGTGTGTGTGTGTGTGTGTGTGTGTGTGTGTGTGTGTGTGTGTGTTGTCAGGTGCTGAAGTTTTCTCCAGGTCCGAGTTTCTACAGGAAGAAAACACGAGCTCACTGGGTTCTGGAGGAGATTTACCTGCAGCATCATGAGAGATGTGACTGTGTGTGTCAGTCCAGACCGCCACGATGAACACACACAGAGACACACACACACACATACACACACACACAGACAGACACAGAGACACACACAGACAGAGACAGACACACACACAGACAGAGACACACACACACACACACACACACCACACACACACACAGACACACATACAGACACACTCACACACACGATACACAGACACACACACACACAGACTCAGACATACACACACACACACGATACAGACCACACACACAACACACACACACCCACACACACACGATACACAGACACACACAGACACAGACACTATGCCATTCAGATGTATAGCTACAGGTCATGGGTTCACCTAAACAAAAACCCTATTAATAACACCACACACACCACACTTGTCTTTAGTTTTCTGTCCAGTGTTGGGAGACTCTGATATAATGTAGCTTCTCTGTTTCAGTTTTACGGTTTCGATGTATTTGTGTCCAGTAAAGTCACATGGAACTCACCAATGGAATGTAAATGAATATTAATGAGGCTTTTGCTCTCCGAGACCAATCAGAAGTCAGAGCTCCCTGAAGGGGCGGATCCCTCACTAATCTGATCCAAGCCAGTGTTATTTATTTAAAGATCTGTCTTTGTCTTTTTATATCTGTGATCATGTGCTTGTATGTGACTCTTTTCATATTCTCTCATAAAGTGACTCATAAAAACACGTTCATTTCTACCCAAAATGAAAAGAAAGAAAATTGTTAAAAAGCCTACGTTAAGGTATGACACTGTTTTTTTTTTTTTTGTATGCATTAATTTATGACAAATAAACTCATTTAATCACTATAGAATCCGGTTTCCTCTTTAAAATATGATTCTGTAAGTCATAATTTTGCAAAATGCATCTTGAATTGATACATTTATTTATCACAATCATGGCTAAGCATGTCATACTAACGAGAAGCTTTCTCATAATTGAGTTTGAGTTTTCAAGTCAGTGTGAGAAATTTAATTTGTATGATGAAAAAAATCACGAGAAATGTCAGAATTTTCTACATGTCTTTACTACATGAAATGTTAACGTTATTAAAATAAATATTAGCATTATTATAGGAATGTTTTGAAATATTTTAATTTTTTATGAGAACCTAAGTCATTACTACATTAATTTTCTCAAGATACTGTGAGAAATATTACAATTTTATTGAAAATCCAAGTCATTACATGTCATTTTTAAAGTTATTTTATGACTTATGAGAAAGTTTTGAGTTTTTACAATAAACTAAGTCATGATTTGTTTTGGAAGTCATTTCATTAAATTTCTTAAGTCATTATTATTAGATAGTTTTACATTTTTATGAGAAACCAAGTCAATATTACCTGAATTTGTTCCATCATTATTATGTGAATCATTTAAATTTTTACAAGAAACTAGTTAATTATTTCATTATTATGAGAAAATTTTGAAAAATATGCATTTTTACGAGAACCAAGTCATTACTATGTAAATTTTTCCTTAAGTTGCTATGATAAATATTTGCATTTTATATAAAAACAAGTCATTACATAATTTTTCTCAAGTCACTCTGAGAAATGTTTTTTTTTTTGTTTTATTATGAGACATTTTGAAAAATAATTATGGAAAATATTACATAATAATCCATTATGTGAATTTTTCCAAGTCATTATATTTGAAATTTTATGAGAACCCAAGTCGTTATTACCTGATTTTTTCTCAAGTCATTATGAAAATCTTTTTATTAAACTAAATCATCATCGAGAACTTTTGGAAGAGATTTCCATGAGACAGTGGCCACGTACACACAAGCAGCATTTGTAAACATAGCAACAATCTGTCGTCTTGCTGGAGAAAATAAAAGTTTATCCGTTTATTATCTGCCATTTTCTGACTAAAGACTCTTTTTATCCGTCGATTTGAACTAAACTACCGCTGAGAGACGTGCACGAGAGAGAGAGCGCTGTGTTGCCATGTCCTCATATTTACAAGCGCTTTCAGGCCTGGTGTTTGGTCTGATCTCATGAAGATAAGCACTTTATGAAGTTAATAAAGTGGCCTGTTGTGGATATGAGATATTATTTTTTTGTTTTGTTTTATAAAACAAAGCATTTGGCGGTTTTTTTTCCTGTGAAGATCTGGCAACACTGACACTTAGCCGCACGGCTCATAATTGCAGCTAGCCCTGTGCTAAGGTAAGACTTCTTTCACTGTTATTTTCTTGAATCTCACATACAGACGAAGACACACGTTCAAATACGTCTTTAACAACTAGTTGTTCATGTTCAATACACACTGCTAGAATTTCTGCAAATGTGGTTGTCACTACCTGTATTTTAGTGAATTATGTGTGTACAGAACGCGATTAAGGAGTAAAAGGTGAACTGACAACCGAATTTAGCTGCAGTGTGTACATGTTACCTTTCAATAACAGTGAAAGAAGTCTTAACTTGCTAGCTGCGATCATGAGGTAAAGTGTCAGTGTTGCCAGATCTTCACAGAAAAAAACGTCACGCACTAAAACACCAATACACCCAAATGCTTTGTTTTATAAAACAAAACAAAAATATCTCATATCCATAACAGACCACTTTATTACCGTCAGAAAGTGCTTATCTTTATGAGATAAGACCAAACACCAGGCCTGAAAGCGCTTGTAAATATGAGGACATGGCAACACAGCGCTCTCTCTCTCTCGCACGTCTCTCAGCGGTAGTTTCGTTCAAATCGACGGATAAAAAGAGTCTTTAGTCAGAAAATGGCAGATAATAAACGGATAAACTTTTATTTCTCTCCAGCAAGACCGACTATTTGCTATTTTGTCACGTCATTATCATAGATGAAGATGTAGATGAAAGTGGTCTGTTGATGTACAAAAGCGCTTGACGTTTCCAGGGATATAATTGTCTTGCATATTTCTTCAGATGACATGATGTTCTGTTCTCCGTGACCCTGGTTTTCCTCTGTTCCCTGATCTGAGGTTCATTTAGCGGTGGCCCTGCGAGACTCGTTCATTCTGCTGTAAGGGACCGATGCTGACAGTGTGGATTTAGCCTTTAATTACGAGGCTTTAAAGCGCTTTTATTCAACTTTAAGACACGCAAAATGAAACCAATGATTCTTTCTGGTCTGTGGAGTGTTTCTCACACGTCTGATCTCTGTCAGCCCCGACCGTTTTCAACATGTATCGTCTTATAAAGCCACTAAAATAACAGAATTGTGTAGAATTTATATCAGTTTCTTAAACGTTAACTTCTTTAACCCCCACCAAAAAAATAAAAATGAAATAGGTTGAAGTCAAATAAAGTTGTAGCATCATATCTCTTTACATTTTTACAGAAAATCACAAAACTGCTCGTGCAATGTTGATGTAACAATCATTTGTATTTATGGCGGGCAGAGCAGACTGTTACATGAAGCTCGTCACAGAAATGCATTCATCACTAATAAGGGCACTTAAAGCTATTCTAAGTAAGCTTACCAACTAAGCAAAGTTTATGAACAATGTTTTGACATGCTCTTTCAAATAAAAAAAGTGAATTTATAAAACAACTTAGATTTTTGTGAAAAAGGTCACTTTAGGTAGAAATGGCTGGTTAAGCTAAAATGGGCTGCGCGTACACATACTTTTAGACACAAATTGAGGGTGAAAATAGGTTTATAGGCCTAGATATGTATCCACACAAAATCTAACAGTCAAAAAAATGAATATATTTAAGAGACCCATGCTAATTTATAAGAATATCATTAGATCTCAGCTTATTTGATGGCATTATAAGTAATTGACCAAAACGTGGCCCATTTTAGGATTTCACCCTAGGTGCGTTAGCAATGCTGTTTGAGCAGACGACGGTGGGATTGGAAACCTAGTATCATCAGTAAAGAAATTACCCCCCCCCCCCCCCCAAAAAAAGAATTTCTATTAAACATTATTCACATGAACTCTTTTTCACATACGTCAATAACCACCTCAAGTGAGCGTAAAGATGAATCCATCTATCCCTCTCGTGATGTTTCAAAATGCACTTAAAAACATGGTTGCCGGTAAATTAGATGAAATAAATTATTTTTGTTTCCCAATAAACTATAAAGTTGCATGTGCAAAATACGCCTACAACAGTATTGTAAATGATATACCAGTTCAGTTTATCACACTTATAATAAATGAATAATATTCACAAACCCGATGCAGTCTGTATTCATCATTTTGTTGTTTTTTTTATAGTAAAAAACTAAATTATATTGCTATCTTGCACAAAACAATTTTAAAGTTGTAAGAATGTAGTTGTTTTCTCATTTGATCTTTTAATGTCTTTATAATTTTTAAGTTTTATGCTAGTACTTCAACTTTAAATGAAATTGAAATAAAACTAAGTTAGTTTTTTTATATTATCAAGTTAATATTTATTAGATATTTTAAGTATTGCTTTTGTTTTAAATTTTAGTAAATGATAATGACCTGAATCTGACATCATCATTATGCATCTCCAGCGTGTAATAAATATGCACAATCAGTACTGGTGGAGTTTAAGACACTTTATATCTTAAATATTAATTTAGCATGGAATAATTAATATACGCGCTTGCACAAAAATACAAGCTTCACTTTTGTTTTATATCAGTTGCAGGGTTATTATAGTTAACCAATACTAAAACCATAAAAACATCTTACCTGAAATGAAATGTTTTATTATATATATATTTCATATGTTTTTATTGAGCTGAACTGATGAAGAGCTCAGATGAAATGAGCGTTTACTCCAGTGTTCAGTCATTTCACTTTAACGTCAATGAAGTGCCACGAAAGAGAGATAAATGAACACAGTCTCAGAATATCACAAATGCTCATTTTAGAAGAACATTTCAAAAGGCTCGTATGCTCTTGCATCAGATCTCGTCATATATGAATATAAAACTGACAAAAAGGGCAAAAGCAACAAAATCATCTCAAATGAAAATTAAAATAGACATAAATTCAAAATACTAAAACAATCTGCTCTACACTTCCCCATGTTTTTTTGCTTGTCTTTATAAACTGATATGAGTCTATATTATTTTCAGAGGTAATAAACAGCATCTGATTTGCTGATGTATTGAACTTTAAGGACTTAATTAGAACTTGTGCATGTGCTTATAAGTATTGAGTAAGAAATATTTCCTCTGCCACATGAGAAGATGAGAGAAATGCTACTGTAATATTTTCAGATGAATGACTGCGGTGTTTCTTTGGTCGCCACAGACAGATGGAGAAATGAGGTCAGGTGTGGGTGGATGTGAAAGTCAGGTGACCTCTGACCTCTGGAGGGAAGCAGCGGGGGTGGAGACTGTCACATAACGGCTGCACGCTGCCACTCACACACACACGCACACAAACACATGCACACACGCACACACACCACCACACTCACACACCACCACACGCACACACTCACACACACACACACACACACACACACACACACACACACACACCACCACACGCACACACACTCACACACACACACACACACACACACACACACACACGCACCACACACACCACCACATGCACACACACACGCATGCACACACACCACCACACGCACACACTCACACACACACATTAAACATTCATCTGAGACTCTACAGCAGGTCGCTTGCACAGTTCAGCCGTTTCAGCCAGAGTGAAAGTGTGTGTGCCGTGCGCTTTTCACCCGTTTACATCACCAGAGCAAGTGTGCCTTAGATTTCATCAGCATTGCATCAAATCAGCAGCGATGGAGCGATAAAATGTGCGAGGGGTGATGACACACTCACATCAGGCCCCGTGAGACACATTACACACACACACACACACACACACACACACAGAGAGACACACACACACACATTTATGCTGAAGAATTCATTAGTCTACAAGAAACGGCTTTTTACTTCTGCACTGTGATGGATTTCCAGGAAGCAGATTCCAGGGTTTGTTCATCTGAACTCATTATTTGATCGGACGGCCAAAAGTTCAGACATTAAAATTTAAAATCAATGCCTTAAAATGTCAAATAATATTTCCTTTCTGAGATCAAAACTAGAGGGTGTTAAAACATGCACATAACGAGGTCATGTGATAAATGAACTCTTAAATTCAGCATGAAATAAAAATCACCTTATTTTATAAATATATTATCATTGTACATGTTATTATTTTAAAACCTCACATAAATTGCTACTATTATATAAATTATAAAATACCATAGTATTACCATCTGATACAATCACATTACAAGTATTAAAAAAAACAACATGGTATTAGACTGAAAAAAAAGCTAAAATAAAAAAATGTATACACAAAAGATAAACTATAGATAAAATATTAAAATATAAATGCCACGTAAAAAATGTAAACAATATATTTTTTATATATGATATTAATATAATATATTGTTTTCTACAGCTAAATGTATTCCCTTGTCAAAAAAATATAAATAAATATATAATATATAAATGTTAAATATATAAAATATAAATAAAACATAAAAAATGTGCACCTTTAGTGTAAAGAACATTTGAATAATCTGAAGAACTTGTTTTCCGCTATAAAGAACGATTTCAACTTATTCAGCTATAACTTACATAAAAGTACCAGGTTTTTACTTTTTTCATTTACCATGGAATTATCATGCCATTTCCAATAGAAATACCTTTTTTCTTTAGTCATGGAAATACCATGTTTTTGTGTGTAAAGAACATGTGAATAATCTGAAGCACTTTTTTCTGCTATAGAGAATTTTGTGTAATAACGTTTCCTTGGGTGTTGAAGGTTCTTCAAGCAATCCTTCATGCCATTAAAGAAGATGTATTCGAGTAAATGTACATACTGCTCACAATCTCACATCCTAAATAAACGATGGCATCCTCTCTCCATCTTAAGACAGACAGCGTTCATCTAACTCGTCTTTCTCTCCTCATTTCTCATTTTCTTTCCATCTGTGAACATTCATAAAGATCCTGCAGCTAAACATCAAACGACAGATCTGATCATCTTCTCACCGGCATGAACCTGTAGGAGTTTCTTTGAGGAACATGAACGATGCTGAGCTTCAGTTTCAGGATGAAAGAGAGCAGCGTGAACATTCTGCTCATCATCATCTTTTGTGCTATAGAACGACGTTCAGGTGAGTGATGGATGATTGCTCTGAACACACTCACAGTCTCTGTGGTGTATTTAAATCAGAGGCGCTGCGGGCGTCTGCTGACAGACAGCCACGAGAAAAATGAACTATGACAGGAAGAGGGAAATTAATGAAGAAAATCAATCAAAATCACCTCACACACACTCGGCCCACGGGTCTGTGGTTTCCTAACACACGGCATTCCTCTGCTCTGTTTCCTGTTTTGCAGTTTGATTGTGTGTGAGAACAGAAGACAGAGACCTGCGCTCAGAAAGAGCACACACAGAGACACACACACACACACACACACACAGAGACACACACACACACACACACACACACACACACACACAAAGAGAGACACACACACAGAGACAGACACACACACACACACAGAGACACAGACACACACACACAGAGACACACACACACAAAGAGAGACACACACACAGAGACAGACACACACACACACACAGAGACAGATACACACACACACACACACACACACAGAGACACAGACACACACATGTTGGTTTTTATGGTTTACGGGGACTTTCCATAGGCGTAATGGTTTTTATACTGTACAAACTGTATGTGCTATTGCCCTACACCTACCCTACACCTAAACTTAGCCCTCACAGGAGATGGTGCATTTCTACTTTCCCCAAAAAAACTTACTCTGTATGATTTATAAGCATTTTGAATTATGGGGACACTGAAAATGTCCTCATAAATCACCTTCTTGTAATACCTATGTCAAACCATTGTCATTATACAAATTTATGTCCTAATAAACCACATAAACACACACACACACACACACACACACACACACACAGACAGACAGACAGACAGACAGACAGACAGACAGACACACACACACACACACACAGAGACACAGACACACACACACACACAGAGACACAGACACACACACACAGACACGCACACACACATACACACACACACACACACACACACACAGAGAGAGACACCACACACACACACACACACACACACACACACACACACACACACACACACAGACAGACAGACAGACAGACACACACACACACACATTGACCTTTGATGTGCGGATAAAAAGCCTCTCCATCTGAAAAGTCAAGAAGCTCCAAAACTCTAAGTGTGTGTTTGTGAAAAGCCTCCAGCAAAAGGGCAACTAATCAGATCGCACCGCTCACCCTCAAGAAAAGAGGCACGGAAACAGGATAATGTCAGTCTAAATGAGTGTGTGTGTGTGTGTGTGTGTGTGTGTGTGTGTGTGTGTGTGTGTGTGTGTGGTCTGACGTCACAGCTACTTGACACACACACACACACACACACTGCAGACAAGCATTTCATATAAAACAACTCTACAGCAATACTGTAGTAGAGTGATAGTATCAGATGGCTGAAAACCATGGCATGGTATTTACATGGCACATGCCTAAAAAATTAAATTGGTATGAAAATAGTACCATGTGTAATAATGAATTGACCACGGTAAAAAACCCTGCTGTTACTGTGGTACTTCAAAAGCTGGCACACTGTACTGAGTGACTGAGGATGTTTCTGTTCCTCTGTAAAGGAAAAGAAGGATCAGAGGAGAAACACAACGCCCATCATCTGCATCCTGATCTCACACACATCCCAGAGGTCAAAGGTCACGCATCATACCTGCTGCAGTACAGATGAATCCAGAGGCCAGGTGACCTCTTTAACATGAGTGTGGGTCAAAGGTGTTCACTGGAATACTAATGTACTGCACACTCACGACTGCTTTTACTAAACAGTTTGTCAGACTGTACGCTAAAATAAAGCTTGTAAACAGTAGTGTGTTATAACCAGATCAAATGAAAATTATTTCCACATTTTGTTATGTTGTGTTCTTATGTTAAACTGCTTTAATTTACTTAATGTAATTCTGTAATAGTTGTAACGAGTCCCTCAGTTGTCCTCGGTGTGAAAAGATGCATCTCAAAATCATACAGTCATTGTTAGAAAGAGATCAAATACACAAAAATGCTGGAAAACCAAAGAGTTTGTGAGAGCTGAAGGATTTTCTGAAGAACAGCAGACAGTTTAACTGTTTAGGACAAACAAGGGACTCATGAACAAATATCACTAAACAAACAAACACAACTGGGGATCATTCAGACAACAACACAGTATAAAGAATTAAGGGGATGTAAACTTTTGAACGGGTCCTTGTTATAAATCCAGCTATTATTTTCTCTTGTGGACTACATGCAAACATCTTTTATGTGAAATATCTTGTTCAGGTCAGTACTAAATAAACAATCGCATGCATTTTTATGATCCCTTAGTTAATAAAATAGATAAATTCTATATAAAAACAGAACTAATATACAAAGAAAGTTTTTTATTATTATTATCTTTAATGTCTATATAACTTTTATTCAATTTTATTTAATTTTCAGCTTTAGTTATTGTAGTACGCCAAGTTAAACTAAATCAAAATATGTGAAAAGTTTCCTTGGCAGCTACATGAAAAAATATTGTATTAAATATTTGGATTATCTACTATGAGTATTTTTTTTTCTATATCTTTTAGAACAGATTTCTTTGGGGTTATTTTTTAAATGAGTTAAATTTGCAGGGATTTCTCACTGTACAAAGCTAAGTAGCGTCGACATATGCACAGTTTTGTCATGCCAATAAAGTACAAAATCACACTGAAATTAAATAGAGAGAGTGTTGGATCTTAATGAAAACTCTTTTATTTAATAATATAAACACCTGCGACAAGACTGAATAAAAAACTACAGTCTCACAGCAGCTTTAGTGCAGCGATCATGACAAAAGCACCGCCACATTCAGCAAAGACATGTAGTGTGATCATATAAATGGATTGTGTGTGTGTGTGTGAGTGTGTGTGTGTGGGGGGGGGGGGGTGTATGTGTGTGTGTGTGTCTGTGTGTATGTGTGTGTGTCTGTGTGTGTGTGTGTGTTACTGCTGTTTGAGGAAGAGCGCCGCTCCGCTCTGGATCCACGTGTCATGATCTCCGGCACACGGCAGCTGCACGTTTGTCACCACACACTGACGCTCGGCGCTGCTGTACACGGGCAAAGAGATGCACTCGTCCAGAGAATAACTTCCCACGGCGCTCTGAAACACACGCACACACAGACACAGACACAGACACACACACACACACACACAGACACAGACACACACAGAAACACACACACACAGACACAGACACACACACACACAGACACAGACACACACACACAGACACAGACACAGACACACACACACACACACAGAAACACACACACACAGACACAGACACACACACACACACACACACACAGAGACACACACACACAGACACAGACACACACACACAGACACACACAGACACAGACACAGACACACACACAGACACACACACTCTATAATGCACAGCCTTCGCTGGAAACATCATATCAGCATAATCAGAGGATAAAGTGTGTGTGTTACCAGCGGGATCCAGGCCATGTAACACGCAGGGACGGCAGACACGCTGGGGAGATTCATGATGGCTCTCAGTCAGACGCTTTCCATCAAAAACACAACCTTCCAACTGCAAGCCGCCAACCTACAGACAGACAGAGAGAGAGTTTAGTTAACATGACCCAGCAGAGTTCAGTTCAATCCTGTTAAACGTGAGCTTCTGTACCTTCACTTGTAGTTTAGTGTCAGTGATCTGACCCCTCCATGATGCCACAAACTTCAGACTGTCCATAGAGCAGCTCATCAGCCTACGAGAGACAGAAAGAAGCCCTTAAAACAGCGTTTTATATTCCCATGAAGTTTATTATGTTAGCTCTAATAATCATTTCACCGTCTGGTAGTACAATAGGATTTCTGGAATTTATTTCATAGCATTTAGCACATTTGTAATGAATAAATCAAAAGAAGGGTTGTAAAATCGATTCAATTCTAGCATCAGTAATTATTAAACCACAAAAAGTACTTCTCACAATAATAATAATAGTAGTAACATTACTATAACAACTAGATTGATTTTATGAAATGGTTAGAATTCATGTAATTAGACATTCTGTTTAATGACTAAAATTGAATCAAACCATTAAAACACAAATGAAATTGTAAATCATGGAATTTAGATCCTAATCTTTAGGCTGTTTGTGTTACTGTAGCTTTAAACGTGTTTACTGTATGTAGATGAGCTGATTTCAGTGTAGCAGGAGGATGTGATGTCACAGGTTTAGGAGTTTAGTTTAACAGGTGTGCAGGTGATAGTTCAGCAGGTGTTTGTTATGTAAGACACCGCAGGTTCAGTTTAGTAGGTGTATGTGAAATAAACGAGTTTACCGCTGTACGTGATTTGAGGTAAACCAAGTTTAGTTCAGCAAACGTTTGTTAGGTAAATTACCTCGTTTATTTTAGCAGGTGTATGTGAAAAAAGTCCATCTCCTGCTGTCTCACATATAAATCAACCCACATATTTGTTTAGAGCGGTTTGTCTTGGAAACGGTGCAGATTTCTCTCCTGACTTTTTCACCGGAGGAAGTGTTATTATGGATCATGGGCTCATATTTGAGTTAAAAACTTCTTGATGGATTTGTTTGTTTTGTCTTCTGAAGATGTTAACTGATGGACTGGAGTGGTGTGGATTATTGTGATGTTTTTATCTGACTCTCATTCTGACGGCACCCATTCATGATGCAGTGACACATTTCCCCAAAGAAACAAACTCATCTTGGATGGCCTGAGGATCAGTAGCTCAGTACATTTACAGCAAATATTAATTTTGGATGTTAACTATTCCTTTAAATGTATTAGGCAGAGTTAATTTAGTATCATTGAGATATTAATATAGCTGTTATTAATATAACCTGAATTTTTATTTTTCTATTTTTTTTCATTAGTATTAGTTTAGTATTTTTGTATATATTTTTTTTCTCCATTTTTATTTACATTGTAGCTTTAGTTAATATAGTACATCAAGTTACACTAAATGTAATGAGAAAATAATGATTTTCTTTCAGTTTATTTTATTTCAAGTAACAAAGTTTATTTTGTGGCTTTAGTTTTAGTTAAGTTCAATAACTCTGACATAAGTCTCCTGAAGTGTGTTCAGTTCATCACCTGGCGGTCTCCTGTCTCAGCGCGTTCAGGAAAGTGTCCGGGTGGAAGAGCTCCGACAGATCCAGCATCTCCGACAGCAGCCCGCCCCTCTCTGCCCGCTCCACCCATCCCTGCACACACACACGCACGCACGCACGCACACACACACACAGACACAGACACACACGCACGCACGCACACACACACACAGACACACACGCATGCACGCACGCACGCACGCACGCACACACAGACAGACACAGAGACACACACAAACACACACACACACACACACACACACACACACACACACACACACACACACACACACACACACACACACACACACACACAGAGAGCAGTTATTGGTCGTGGAGATCAGTGTGTGTGATGACAGATCAAATCTCTTCCCGCACCTGCTGCGTCTCATCTTCATGCTTCAGATCGGCAGAGATGTGTATCTTAATGTTCATCAGTAGCAGTAGTGTTTAAGACATCAACAAACAATCAACATACACAACTGCTGTAGTAATATTTTTTTAAGTAATGTTAAAAAAAGAAAAGATTTTAGATTCCCTTCTGCTCAAAAAGGCTTGAGTAAAAATGCAGTCAAACAGCAATATTGTGAAATATTATTACAATTTGCAATAACTGTTTTCTATGTGAATATATGTTAAAATGTAGTTTATTTCTGTGATGCGCAGCTGTATTTTCAGCATCATTACTGCAGTCTTCAGTGTCACATGATCTTCAGAAATCATAATAATATACTGATTTACTGATCAAGAATCATTTCTGATTATTATCAATGTTAAAAACAGTCGTGCTGCACAATATTTTTGGGAAAACCGTGATACATTTTATTTTTCAGGATTCTTTGATGAATAGAAAGTTCAAAATAATTTAATTTTTATAAATATTTTGTAACATTATAGATATCTATATTTACTGTCACTTTTAATCAATTGAATGCATCCGTGACTAATAAAATATAAATGTTTGTTTAAAAAAAATCCCCAAATTCTAAAAAGTAGTGCAGTGAATGAATATTTTAAATATTATTAAGCTGTGTTGTATATTATTATTGAATAACTAAAAAAATATAATTATAAAAAATGATTAATTCATTTTTTTTATAAATAAATAGTCATTTATTTATGTTATAATCCTAATAGCAAACAATCTGCATCAAAAATGTAAATGAATTTCTGCAATTTCCAACTGAATGAACTCAGAAACACGTGCAGATGATATTGTTTTCCACGGTCATGAACGAGCAGAACACGAGCCACAAACGCTCTCACACACACATGTTTATTAGAGTCGGTGTGTATGGTGTGTGTTGTGCTCAGATCTGTTCGTCGGGAATAGATTTCACTGTAAACAGCTGCTGCTGTGGAAATTCGACTCACTGGAGCAGGTGGGGGTCATAACAGCGCTGACGGATAACATTCAATTATTTGTTAGAGGAGCGCACACATGAGGAATCCGTCCCGAGGTCCATTACAGTCCGTCTCAGCACTCGCACCTCCACGACCTTCATTTTCCATCAGTTTGTGTGTCTACAAACCTGCTTTAGAATCATTTTAGGCACCATATTTGACCCTTAAGGCCCACTTAAAATATTAGTCAAGGTTTCTTGGAACAAAAAACACTAGTTTTCAGGATCATTTCGGACTCTTAAAATGCAGTTTTTGCTACTGCAAGACTTTCAGACCTGTGGAGGACGTCTGAACTCAGAATCGCTTCAATATTGTAAAGCTCTTGACGCTCCTTCACCTGAATCCTCCCTCTCAAGTTCACTCAACCGTGCTCCTTCATCATCATCATGAGCCCAGCTGAAGAAACACATTCATCACGAGGAGTGTTTCTGTCGGCTCGCTCTGCAGGACTAACTTCAGTCAAACTAACTCAGATCAGATCAGATCGGATCGGACACGCGTGACAGGTGTGGCTCGTTTCCCGCTCTCGTCTCGGACTCTGACTGGACAACTAAGAGCAGTGAACATCACCAAAACATGTCCACGTCACATTTCACCACAAAATCTAAAGAAAATACATATATTCTGCATCAAAAAATATGAAGGCTATCATATCAGATCTTTTTTATATATATATATAATTCTCATTATTCCTACATTAATAGCAATACATGTAATACAGTTAATTTTCTACTGCATTATAGTAAAATACTGTAATAAAATATTTTTAAATCAGAAAAATATCCTTTTAAATAAAATACTGCAAATACTATCACGAAGTAGGCCGATACATTTTATTTTTTTATTATTTTATTAATACTACTACTAACAATATATAATACAACTAATTATAATCATTATCATTTTAAATGTATAACATAAAAACATTGCTGTTATAAAACAAATTAGAAATTAAGTTTATTATTTAACAGCAAAAAGATCTGCACTAAGGAAGGAGAATTTGGAGGGGAAAATGTGAAATGAAAAAAGTCACAAATCTTAATGTTTCTGAAACAGACTTAATTTTTCTTTATGCAAAATATATATTCTGATTTCAGCCTCACATCATACGGGGTGATTTTGGAGATTCTCTGTATCTAGAAGTCTCGCTCACACAGTTCTACACACACACACATCAGCAGACGACAAACACTGCGCACATCTGCTCACATTCACTGCTTTAGTGTTTACAGCAGGCTGGATTTTCAGAAGCACTAACTCTAAACAGACAGATTCCCATAATCACATATACACACACCAGCACAACATTACACGAAGCTCGTGTGATTAATGTACATGATAATACACACGCTGCTGTTTGTGTGTGTGTTCAGCTGTAACCAACTCTCCCTCAGGTGATGCTGCTGCGCTCATTAATTATTCATGAGTCCCTGTCTGATGTCTTTAATATTCATGCCACATAGCTCCTCCTCCTTCCTGCACTCAAGGTCAGTGTATCAAGTGCATGAGTCTATCTATCTATCTATCTATCTATCTGTCTGTCTGTTTCTCTCTCTCTCTCTCTCTCTCTCTGTCTGTATATCTATCTATCTATCTATATGATCACACACCCACACCCACATTTTTGTAAGGCTACATGAATGCTTCATCAGGGCTCTAGACTAACTTTTTGCACTGGGTGCACTGGTGCGCCTAACTTTTTTTCTTAGGTGCACCGGCACAAAAGTTAGGTGCACCCACATTTTCATAAAGGCAATATTTACTAGTAAACGATTAACTAACAATCAGGTCAACATACCTTTCTTGTAGAATTGTGCTTCAAATAAAGAACGTTAACTTACTGAAAAAGTGATGGTGCTTAAAGTGCTTCACTGAGCTAATATTTAAACTTAAAAAACATCTCAAGATAAATTAAATAAAAAGAACATCTAAATTAATTGTTTTAAGGCTGTCAAACTGAACATCTCATGGCTCAATGTATGGACTATCCTCCATTGCAGTCACATGCCCCTCGGGTGGCCAACTCCTGTAGTTTGTCCTCGGCTAAACCAGCTGGACACACTGTCTCTAACATCAACATCTTCCAGACTTGACCCTCTACACTGATTCTGATCAGATCTTCCACTGTGTCTGAATGAAGGGATGCTCTAGTGCAGTGCTTCTCAAACCCTCCCCTTAAACCTATTAAAAAATCCTTCAAAATATACCACATACAACATTCTTCTAATATTGTTATGACTTTTCTAACTTCGAGAACCATTGTAGGGCTCCAGACTAGCATTTAAGGACACCAGCACCAGTGCCTTTAAGTCCTACAGAACCAGCACCTGACAGTAAAGCACTCACCCTAATCACACATGTACATCTCAGAGATGTCTACATTTACATATTCAAGAGGTATTTTTAAGTGTGTTTGCTCATCTGCAATACGTCTCTAATATGTTTCCAGTAGATGTAAATATCAAATAGAGATTTATTAAATGCATGTAAAACTGCTTCTGAGACGTTTATCAGATTACACAGCAGATGTTTCCCAGATCTTTAGCAGACGTCTTACAGATATACTTGTGCTGTCTGGGGAGTTGAGATGCAGTTCAAAATGAACTTTTATCAATGTCATTCATAATGTCTAAATATAATTTAATAAATAATATATATATATATATATATATATTAGGGAGTGGAAATGGCTGATAAGCCTATAAGTACTTCTCTGCAGCCATCTAATAGTGGTAATTTAATGTATTTTTTATTTTTAAATAAGTGTTTGCTTTCCTACATTATGAAACGTTTAGTTTTATAAATGGGGCAACCTATGAAGGATGAACAAATAATGTCATCACATTAAAAATAACTTTAAAATTCGGTAATACTTAAAGCTTTGAAGTGCTGGGAAAAGTTGTGTGAAGCATTTAAAAACAGTTTAAGACATTAGACCATTTCTGCCACAAGTTGTTCCTGTAACGTTAGTTATATTAAATCCATGGTGAATGGTGGAGATGTGTTTATTGAACAATGTTTATCCTGGTTTCCACATCAGTGGCGTTTGTTCTGATGTCTGTAGCTTTAACATAATTCTGTGCCGAATTTGAAGGTTTCTCACAAGATCTGACAGAGATGTTATTGATTCTTCTTTATTCACTGTATCTCCCAGCGCCGTGTATAACGGTGTCGCGTGATCGAGAGCAGCCCGCGGCTCCGGTCCGAGCAGATAAACGGTCTGTAGCCCAAACGAGTAGCACGGATTCGTTCCGCTTTCGGTTCGTTTGTCCGATGTAGCTCTTGTAAATCGGGCATGAAGAGAACGCAAAGCTGTTCATTCCATTTTTGGAACTGAGAAACAACCTTTCTTTGACTGAATGCGCATTGCGATGACGTCACAAGACGCGTCTAAGCGCAAAATCTGCGGCAATTTGGAAAATAGCGGAGTTTGCTTGATTTTGCGATAAATTCAGCGATCGCATAATCCTGGAGGGACTGTCAGACATTCACTGAATAGAGCAGATTCAGAGAAAGAGCTGCGTGCATCTCTACTACTAACCTCTCTCTGTGTTTGACAGCAGCAGCACACGCATCTTCAAACGCACACACACACCAATACAGGAATATCTGGACCACGGCCAATCAGAGGGGGGGTCCGCCCTTCACTATCTCTGATTGGTTTAGACCACGATATGAGACTAACGTGTCTGTTGTCGAACAGCAGAGAGACTTTCTGAGTCGCGGAGACTTTTGTTTTGTTTTCTCGAATGGCTGGACGCACCAGTGCGACTAAAGTTTTTTTTTAGTCGCACCCTTGAGAAATTAGGTCGCACGTGCGACCAAATTGGTCGCACTCTAGAGCCCTGTTCATAGTTGTTCAATCACCAAACCACACTGAAACACGGGCATCAGAGCGCTTTGACCCGGTGTTATCAGAAGCGGGACAGAGCTGGAATTTATGGCAGGGCTGCTATTCACAAAGCGCTTTTAGCCAAAGCACAAAAGAGAGTAAAGCCCATAAAAGCATGGAAATACCCTCATATCATCAGATGAGTCACTGAGTCACATTCCAACGCTCGGAAAACAACCACAGACGCCTCGACACACGCGGCGGCGTCTGATAGGAGACCCGTACGGGCAAACATCTCCAGAGACTCCTGAGGTCAGATGATCGCTCAGTTACAGCAGGAAAGTATGCGAGACATTTATAAGGCCAGGTGCATCCTAAACAAACACGGCATGTTTCCTTCGTGGCATTCCCGCATTCTAGGATCATAACGCTCCCATAGGCACGGCTAAACAAACTCAAGAACACCTGGAGGAGGTCAAACACATTCCAGGACCTCTGGATCAACAGCAGACGTTTGTTTACCTGAATGGCCAGCGCTCGGGACACGACGGCTCGTAGATACTGCATCGGGTCTTCAGGGCCTTCCCATTTATTCTGCCAACTCAACGGACACTGAGAGACAGAAACAAACGATTACATTGCCCTTACCCCGAAAACAAAGAGCTGCTGATTTAAACAAAGGCCTAATATTGCTTAATTTTATGCTGAGTAAAAATATATAAAAAATCTATAAAACTTAAAATCACAGTTTTTTCCCACAAAATAGATACATTTTTATATTTCAGCGTTCATGCACTTATTAATATAAGAAAAGCAGTGCACATTTTTTATTTACTTAGAATAATTTAAATTACTAAAACTTAAATAAAATGAATAGAAAATAAAAAGAACTAAGATAAAAAACTAAAAAAAGAACTAAAAAATAATAAAAATGTACAAAAACACACAACAGAATTACTAAAACTTGAACCATTTTTTTATTTTCCATTTCATTTCAATGTCTATCCCCCCCCCCCACTAACCAGTAGAATTTTGCTACATTTTTTCTTTTCTTTAATACAATAAAATACTGTTTGTATGTGTGTCGTTTCCCACAAGATGTCAAGAACCAGTGTTGTTACTGTTAACTAAAGTGAAAAATATAACAAATACATTTACATTAATCAAAATTAAATCAATAAAATATATATAAAAATGTAATTAAATATAGAAAATGGACTGAAATGAAAATAGTCTGAAACTGAAATAAAATTAATAAACAAATTAACATAAAAAGACAAGAACAAACAACAAAATTACTAAACCAAAAACGGATTATATATATATATATATACAATTTTGTAACATCTTTTTTTCTGCAATACTGTTTCATCTTTACCTATACGATGTCATGAACCTCTGTTGTTTTCGATAAAAATATATTTACTGAAATGAAAATGAATAAAAACCAAAGAGATGTTATACAAAACACCAAGATCACGCAATAACATTTCTGCATTTGAATTCAGGATTAGGCATAAAATAATTGAATGCGTGTGAAAATGGGCCGAGAATTGAACAAATAGTTATTTGGAGACCGAAAGTGACTATTTTTGGACAAAACAAAATAAGAAACAAATATTGGAATTCATTCAGCAAATATGATACGGTGTAATCACTATATAACGTCATTTAGCCCAGCCTATCATGCTGTAATGTTTAATTAATCAAGCAGGTGCAGGCGTTCACTCTTACCTCCTGGTTCAGAAGCGCGGTGGCCAGTTTGTGTACGTCAGCGGTCAGGAGGGACGTCCCTCTGATGACCTTACTGAGCGAGGCCAGCGATTGGTGAATGCTCTGGACCAATCGCACCCCATTAAACTGCTCCAGCTGGATGAATGAGAGAACGGGAGAGCCGACGCCCTCGCTGGGCGGAGCCACCTTCTGATGGATCAATGAGGAACCCTGAGAAAGAGGCAAGAGCCAATCAAAATCTAGACTCAGCCTTAAGGATACGCCCACAAACTGTTTAATGCCTATTGCACACAAAACAGCTGTGAACACCTGGAGCCTGTACCATGATGGTGGCTGAACAAACTCAGGGTTTCAGGATTAGTTTTGAGTTAACAAAACCAAACCAAACCGGCTTTGTTGGTTCCATGAAGCTGATCATCAACTTTCTGTCAACTCAGGCTTGATCCTGAGTTAATAAAGCGCGTGCACGTGAAAGTGACATCAGTAATGAGCAGCCAATCACATGCCTTGAAACTGTGATTCACTTCTTGTGAGAGAGTCAGTGTGAAGATAAAAAGATTGACAACATGAAGATTTTAGACGCATTTACACAGCACGATCATGAAACGAAAACTTAAAGAAAACATCTCACCAAATAGGTGCAAGTAAAAGTTGCACAGTTAGTTTATAGAGCTGATGTATTTATAGGTATAAAACACTTAAAAATCGAAGTAAATAATCATCTCTATAATCAGATGATTATCTTGTGTGTGGCTTTATTGCATCAGAGACTTTGCTTGAAGCTGATAGGTCAAATTTCGGTTTGAGATCTCTAAACCAGAACATAACATTCACATTTATGCATTTAGCAGAAGCTTTTATCCAAAGCGACTTACAGTGCACTCAGGCTTTACATTTATCAGTATGTGTGTTCTCTGGGAATCGAACCCACAACCTTTTGCGCTGCTAATGCTCTACCACTGAGCCACAGGAACACATGAACATAACCTCCCTCGAGGTTAGCTGTGGTGCATGAGTTACTAAAGCCAAACCGCTGTCATGGTACCTAAAACCCAGAGTGGGCGCAAACTAAACTGAATCTTACCTGGCTAGCAGCTAAACCAGCTTTCTGTGTGCAGGCCCCTGCAATATTTATATACTATTATAATATTTATTGGTATTTAGAATTAGTTATTTGTAGATTTTTTTCACTCTTTTATTTAATATTTTTTTGTTATATTTAGATATTAATAAATATATATTTTTAGTACTTCAATGTAAACATATTTATTGCAGTTAGTTGATAAGGCAACATTTCTAATTTGAAAATAATATTTGTTTTTATTTAAAATGACTGAAATCCATTTTTAACAGTTTTACTTTACAATAACAACACCACAAAAATAGAAGGAAAATAAATGATGAATTACCATACATTTTTATTTAATTATCAATAGTATTGAAACAATAAATAATTATCATAAACAATAAATTATTATTATTTAAAAATATATAATTTATATAAAAAAATTCAGCTGTATATGGTGCAAATAATATAATAATAAACATTATACCTGGACTAATTGGACAATTTCTTTTATTAAAACAATTACTAAATATATATATATAATTAAATTATATAAAAAATCTATACAGGGGTGCACATAAGTTGTACGTAGGTGAGCATGTGCGACCGAAATAAAAACTGCGATGTGTAAATAAGTTCAGAAAGCTCATTTGAGTACCGACATGGTTGACAGATGTTAATGCACTATTAACATTTTAGATCAACAAACTGTAATGTACAAGATTTCTATTCAACCTGAAAGCATCATTCAGTGCAAAACTTTGACATTTCATTCACTGACGTGCTTCACTCACTCGGCAACGCATAGATTTTTATATTTACTTGCCGGGAATCCGCCAAAATAAAAGCTCGATGACTTTTAAGTTTGGAAATTATGAAAATTTATATTTAAAGAAAAAAGTTAACTTTAAAATTGTATTATTAATTTACTATAAAATAATTGTATTTGCAGGGCTCTAGACTGCGACCAAAATGGTCGCATTTGTGACAATTGTTTTGAGAATGTGCGAGGTCAAATTTGACGTGGTCGTATTTGTGCGAGTGCTTGGTTTGAGCTGCTCCAGATTTCACCGATTACGTGAAGAGAGTGACAGAGGTGCTTTCAGTGCGAGCGCTCCAGGTGTACAGCCTGGTTTATACTCGCCGCGTCAGCACGAGCGCAAAGGCGCGCGCAGCACACGGCAAAAATGATGCGAACATAAGGTCAAGGGCGTAACCATGGTATAGATATTGGGGGGGGGGGGTCCAAATGTGAGCCCTCCCCCAGATATATTTTTTTAAGTTCAGTCGCGGATCAGATCGTAAAACAAACAGGCCAGGCCATCGACGGATGAATAGAGGCTTATCAATGGAGTGGGAAGAGCGGGAACTCCTTGGTCTGTGACTCCAGCAGTTCATTATTCAGCCTATTTTCAGGGTATCATGCTAGCTACCTAGCTATAATACTGAGCCGTTTAAACCTGCTATTTTTTCACATTTATTCAAAAATTACCGCGATATTTTTGACCATGGCGCTACTTTTTAGGTGTCTACTTGCTTACCGTCTGAAAAAAGGCGAATGTCCGCCTGTTCGTCCTGCTTCTTTCTTTTAGCTCCTACCTTCATTTCATTTAAGCACCAGTGACAGTCGGACTGAGCGGGTTTTTCAAACGATGCCGCGAGCCGGCGTTTACGGGCTCAACCAAGTGTACAATCGAGGGGGGGTGGTCACACAGTTTTGTTTCCCTGTTTTTTCCTAAATTGAAAGTAAATCGGAAATAACAACAGATCCACTAGGCTACAACCAGGGTTCATAAAAGGAGGGCATATCATATGTCACATATTACAATATAATAGGCCTATTATTGGGAGGGACAGATTGGTATTTTTCCAATATTGCGGGGACATGTCCCCCCCAAAGTATATGGTGGTTACGCCCATGACATAAGGTCAAGTTTATTTATATAGCACCTTAAAAGCAAAAGTGCTGACCAAGGAGCTGCACAGCCAAGACATCAGACATACCAACTAACAGAAGCATTAAGACAATATTACAATTTAAAACCATTAAATGATACAAAAAATAATACAAAACATCACCAAAGAAAAGAAACAAACAGAAACAAACAAAAAGTAATTTCAAATTAAACAAAAGCCTGAGAAAAAAAGGTATGTTTTAAGAAATGATTTAATAGAAGATAACGAAGGGGATGATCTGATGGATAAAGGCAAGGAGTTCCAGAGCATAGGACCAAGACTGAAAAAGCTCTGTTCCCTTTAGATTTGAAACAATCAGTAACTTCTGAGAAGATGATCTAAGCGTTATCACAGGAGAATAGAAATGAAGAAGATCTGAAATATAAATTGGAGCAAGACCATGAAGTGCTTTAAAAATAAAAACTAAAACCTTAAAATCAACTCTGAATTTAACAGGTAACCAGTGAAGTGACGCTAACACAGGGGTAATAGGCTCCCTCTTTTTTAACATAAAGGAAACGATGGCGGTAAAATAAAAGACAGAGAAGGTGAACATGTTGGTATTCTTGTGGGAAAAAACATGCAAGTCTTGCCACTGACAGCCAATTTAATCATACTTTTTGTTTTCATTTTGAAAAGCTTCTATTCTTTGCTGTTAACCTCACGTTACACTATGAAGCCTTCGTTAATTGTTATGTTTTTTATTTATTTGATTCCTCAGTGTTTGCTAACATTTTGTAATTTATTAGTCTCAGCATGTGATGTATGTCATGCCTCGTCTTATTCGTTTTTGTTAATAAACGTTATGTAAGCTAGTTTGTCATTATAGCCTAATGTTTTATTATTGTTGTGCTATTTAATTAAGAATAACAATGAATCCATCTTTTGTATAAGTCTTAAAAAGTGAAAGGTGTATAAGCAAAAAAAATTGTATTAACTTTCTCGCAAAACATGACACCAAGATCAAAAGCTCAGCTTATAACATAGCAAAAGAGGAATTCCTGTTCACAACATTTACATCACAAATAATACAGATGAAAAAGAATGGGTTAAATGTTGACCACTTGTTACCATATATCTAAAAACTATGATAAAAGTTAATCAGCATGCATTGATTAATCCCATGTTGTAGCAAAATGATTTTCTCGTGCGACCAACTGAGAAAGTTACTCGCAAACGTGCGACCAGTGGGAAGAATGAGTCTAGAGCCCTGATTTGTTTTTAATATTCCCTTTTTATTTTAAAATATAATAGTATTATTATACACATTATTATTTTGTTTATTATTTTATGAAATAAAAACTAACTAAAAGTGCAATAATATCATCACTATTATTAATGTATTTTTATAGTTACAGTATATTTAATGTGTCACACTATGTGCAGTGTAAGGACCAAACCAAATCTCCAGGTGCTCTTATGAGAACCAGGCTGAAAAACTTATGAGAACCTCTGTATGTATACAATTATGTTATGACACTAAAATGCAGATGAGTTACCTGGTTGAGACGTTTCCACAGGTTGAGCACAGGTGAGAGAGCGTTAGACCAGATCTCTCGGTCGAATTTGGAGCCGGCTGCTACAGACCTGCTCAGAATCCTCAACTGAGAGATCACCTGCACACACACACACACACACACACACACACACACACACACACACACACACACACACACACACACAGCTGAGGTGAGCACAGTACATCTCACCATACACTATCCTCCATCTCTCTGTGATTGGGGAAAACTGCTAGGAGGTGCAGGCAACACTTACACATGATAAATTGGTCTCATTACAAGAGCTAAACGCACACATGCAGTCTCACTGTGTGTGTGTGTGTGTGTGTGTGTGTGAGTGTGAGTGTGAGTGAGGCAAAGATCAGTCTAAACCTGACAGTGACAAATGGGAGTGCAGCGTAAGGCTCTGAACACACAAAGAGAAGAGTGTGTGTGTGTGTGTGTGTGTCAAGTCAAGGGAGCGACAGTGAGCTGAATGAGGGCGATTCACGTATTTCATTCAGTTAAAAAGCAGGATATTCATGCAGCCAAAAATCTGCAAAGCGATGCCCTAGCAACAGCTCTGAACACACAGCATTATGGTGGTCAGTTCTGCACAGTCAATCATCACAAGCATAAAAAAATCTGAAATTACACTGAACTAAATTATAAATGCAACACTTTTGTTTTTGCCCCCATTTTTCATGATCTGAACTCAAAGATCTAAGACTGTTTCTGTGGCATTGCGCTGTGATAAAACTGTACATTTTATATTGTCCTTTTATTGTGTCCAGCCTAAGGCACACATGTGCAATAATCATGCTGTCTAATCAGCATCTTGATATGCCACACCTGTGAGGTGGATGGATTATCTCGTTCACTAACACAGATTTAGACAGATTTGTGAACAATATTTGAGAGAAATAGGCCTTTTGTGTTCATAGAAAAGCCTTAGATCTTGGAGTTCAGATCATGAAAAATGGGGGCAAAAACAACAGTGTTGCGTTTATAATTTTGTTCAGTATATTTCACAAACATAAAACCACAATTAACACTGTTAGTACTTCAGCTTGAGCCACCTAACCTAAAGATGTAACAATGTTATAGTTTATCATGTGAGAGCAGCAAAGATGGCATCATAAAGTTTCGTATTTGCATACTGATTGTCATTGCTCATCTTTTTTAGCACGTTATCACATACAAAATGGAAAAGTTGCTGCATTT
Source organism: Oxygymnocypris stewartii (assembly GCA_003573665.1). NCBI lineage: Eukaryota > Metazoa > Chordata > Actinopteri > Cypriniformes > Cyprinidae > Oxygymnocypris > Oxygymnocypris stewartii. The sequence goes on along the minus strand of QVTF01020445.1, from coordinate 24,508 downwards.
CATTTACACATTTCAGTTTTATCTTTTGTCATTTTAGCAGTTCAAGTTGGCAAGGCAACATATCTAATTTGATCAGAATTTTTTTTTTATACTGGAAAAAAAAGTTTGTTAACACTAACAGCATTGCAAAAATAGAATAAAAATAAACTAAGAGTTATGAGTTTGAGTTTAAACTATGAGTTAAGCTAAATTTAGCTAAACTTTTCTGCTGCCTGGCAAACATTGCAGTTTGCTTCAATAAATACAAATCTACTAAAGAATATCCTCACAAATAAAGTAGGGCTGTCAAAATTAATGCGTTAATGCAAATCAATTTTAACGGCACTAATTTTATTAACGCGCGATTAACGCAGCGCACATTTTCTGTTTGACACATTGCCTAGCCTGTAGTTTGGAGAAATGCAAAACGGTGTTGCTAACTTAGCAACTTGTCGCTAGATTCACAGACTTTTTTCAAAAAAGCACCCAGCAATAATACATAACACATAATAGGTATTGCATTCCCAGCATGCACCTCTCTCTCTCAGTCTGATCTGTTCAGCAAGCGAGCAGCGCTTTCAGTTAAACCAGATATCATGTAGCTTCTCTAATTTGACATGCAAGTATAGTTGAAATAACAGCACAGCTATTGTCATTATCTTATGTGTATTTGATTTCATCAGACGACGCTCGATTATCAGGATTTTTGTGCAGATGAACATCTTGAAAGGGAGAGCTGGTAATGTAGTCTTAATGGGTCGTGTTTCAGTCACTGTTTCACATTTACAATTACATTTAGACATTTTGCAGACGCTTTTATCCAAAGCGACTTACAATTGGGGAATACATAAAGCAATTAATCTTGAAAAGGCAAACATACAGAGGAAGTGCTCGTAACACCAAGCCTCAGGCATTGTTCAAATAAGTACAAGCTAGCAAGGGAAGGAGAGAAAGATAAAGAGAAAGATGAAGATTTGTATAAGTTCATGATGAAGTCAAGTAGAGTTGAAAGAGATGAGTTTTCAGTTGTTGCTTGATGATTGACAGGGATCCAGCGTTCCGGATTGGGGGGGGAGATCATTCCAGCAGTCAGGAACGGTGAACGAGAATGTTCTGGAGAGTGATTTTGAGCCTCTCTGTGATGGTACCACGAGGTGTCGCTCACTAGCAAATCTCAGACTTCTGGAGGGGATGTAGATTCGTAATAGTGAGTGGAAGTAGGAGGGGCTTCTGGAGGGGATGTAGATTCGTAATAGTGAGTGGAAGTAGGCGGGGCTTCTGGAGGGGATGTAGATTCGTAATAGTGAGTGGAAGTAGGAGGGGCTTCTGGAGGGGATGTAGATTCGTAATAGTGAGTGGAAGTAGGCGGGGCTTCTGGAGGGGATGTAGATTCGTAATAGTGAGTGGAAGTAGGCGGGGCTTCTGGAGGGGATGTGGATTCGTAATAGTGAGTGGAAGTAGGCGGGGCTTCTGGAGGGGATGTGGATTCGTAATAGTGAGTGGAAGTAGGCGGGGCTTCTGGAGGGGATGTGGATTCGTAATAGTGAGTGGAAGTAGGAGGGGCTTCTGGAGGGGATGTAGATTCGTAATAGTGAGTGGAAGTAGGAGGGGCTTCTGGAGGGGATGTAGATTCGTAATAGTGAGTGGAAGTAGGCGGGGCTTCTGGAGGGGATGTAGATTCGTAATAGTGAGTGGAAGTAGGCGGGGCTTCTGGAGGGGATGTGGATTCGTAATAGTGAGTGGAAGTAGGCGGGGCTTCTGGAGGGATGTGGATTCGTAATAGTGAGTGGAAGTAAGCGGGGCTTCTGGAGGGGATGTAGATTCGTAATAGTGAGTGGAAGTAGGCGGGGCTTCTGGAGGGGGTGTATATTCGTAATAGTGAGTGGAAGTAGGCGGGGCTTCTAGAGGGGATGTAGATTCGTAATAGTGAGTGGAAGTAGGCGGGGCTTCTGGAGGGGATGTAGATTCGTATTAGTGAGTGGAAGTAGGCGGGGCTTCTGGAGGGGCTGTAGATTCGTAATAGTGAGTGGAAGTAGGAGGGGCTTCTGGAGGGGATGTAGATTCGTAATAGTGAGTGGAAGTAGGAGGGGCTTCTGGAGGGGATGTAGATTCGTAATAGTGAGTGGAAGTAGGAGGGGCTTCTGGAGGGGATGTAGATTCGTAATAGTGAGTGGAAGTAGGCGGGGCTTCTGGAGGGGATGTAGATTCGTAATAGTGAGGTGAAGTAGGAGGGGCTTCTGGAGGGGATGTAGATTCGTAATAGTGAGTGGAAGTAGGTGGGGCTTCTGGAGGGGATGTAGATTCTTAATAGTGAGTGGAAGTAGGAGGGGCTTCTGGAGGGGATGTAGATTCGTAATAGTGAGTGGAAGTAGGCGGGGCTTCTGGATGGGATGTAGATTCGTAATAGTGAGTGGAAGTAGGAGGGGCTTCTGGAGGGGATGTAGATTCGTAATAGTGAGTGGAAGTAGGAGGGGCTTCTGGAGGGGATGTAGATTCGTAATAGTGAGTGGAAGTAGGAGGGGCTTCTGAAGGGGATGTAGATTCGTAATAGTGAGTGGAAGTAGGAGGGGCTTCTGGAGGGGATGTAGATTCGTAATAGTGAGTGGAAGTAGGAGGGGCTTCTGGAGGGGATGTAGCGTAATAGTGAGTGGAAGTAGGAGGGGCTTCTGGAGGGGATGTAGATTTGTAATAGTGAGTGGAAGTAGGCGGGGGCTTCTGGAGGGGATGTAGATTCGTAATAGTGAGTGGAAGTAGGAGGGGCTTCTGGAGGGGATGTAGATTCGTAATAGTGAGTGGAAGTAGGCGGGGCTTCTGGAGGGGATGTAGATTCTTAATAGTGAGTGGAAGTAGGTGGGGCTTCTGGAGGGGATGTAGACTCGTAATAGTGAGTGGAAGTAGGAGGGGCTTCTGGAAGGGGATGTAGATTCGTAATAGTGGAGTGGAAGTAGGAGGGGGCTTCTGGAGGGGATGTAGATTTGTAATAGTGAGTGGAAGTAGGAGGGGCTTCTGGAGGGGATGTAGATTCGTAATAGTGAGTGGAAGTAGGAGGGGCCTTCTGGAGGGGATGTAGATTCGTAATAGTGAGTGGAAGTAGGAGGGGCTTCTGGAGGGGATGTAAATTCGTAATAGTGAGTGGAAGTAGGAGGGGCTTCTGGAGGGGATGTAGATTCGTAATAGTGAGTGGAAGTAGGAGGGGCTTCTGGAGGGGATGTAGATTCGTAATAGTGAGTGGAAGTAGGAGGGTGCTGAGGCCTGTGGTTGTTTTATATGCAAGCATCAGTGTCTTGAACTGGATGCGAGCTGCAACTGGTAGCCAGTGCAGGGAGATAAAGAGGTGTAACATGGGCTCTTTTGGGTTCGTTGAAGACCAGTCGTGCCGCTGCATTCTGAATCATTTTTAGAGGTTTGATGGAAGTCCAGCTAGAAGAGCATTGCAGTAGTCCAGTCTAGAAATGACAAGGGCCTGCACAAGATGTTGTGCAGCATGCTCTGTCAGGAAGGGCCTGATCTTTCTGAGATTTAATATTCATTTGGTTGTCTGACAATAGAAACAGCCAAATACAACAATGAAAACAGTTTTATTGAGAATTTGGCTGCGTCAAATAACAATATGTGGGCACAGAGAGGCAAACAAAAGTCATACAAAATAATAAATATACAGCATGTTCAGAAGAAGAGCTGCTCTGTCCTGCAAATTATGTAAACAGATTTGTGTCAGTAAATTGCTCAGTGCAAAGAAAGAGAAGTAATGGGAAGCTGGTGTTTCTTTTTTCATGAGTCTAATAGACATGAACACGTTCTTTGAAAAACATCTATGACCTTTGAAACATGTCTAGTATTCATGCTCTATGCTGACTATAGTTTCAATAATAATAAACATGCATTTGCATAAAGTATCCATATTTGTCCATGCCCATGTTGATTAGAGTATTTAAAACGTGAAAAGTATTAATTTAAGGTACATTTAGGACAGTTAAAAATGTGCAATTAAATTGCGATTAATCCCGTGTTAACTCATGACAATCATGTGATTAATCACGATTCAATATAAAATAAAGTAAAATCTGACTGAGAACATTTGCCTGGATTCCAACAAGTAAAAATGGTTCATAAATAATGTCATAAAAATTGTGTATAGCTGTCTCTGAAATTTTACACCCGCGGTGTAAAAAGTCACTTCAGAATACGGTGAAAATATGGTGTGAATGTACTTTGTCTGTCAGCGCATTATGATCTCCACCCCACAGGAAAGAACAACAGATTCTCCCTCTCTCTCTCACACGCACACACACGCACGCGCACGCACACACACACACACACACACGCACGTCTTTGATGTTGAGGAATGTCCTGCTCAGCACAATGTTCTCAAAACACCTCTGTCCCTTCATGACCTCTGCAGAAACACACACACACACACACACACACACACACACAACACACACACACACACACACACACACACACACACACCTGTGAGCTGATGATTCTCTGTGCAGAGCGCTCGATGTTTGCAGGCAGGCCGAAGAAACTGGGTCTGTCGTCTTCTGGAAGAGCGTCCACCACCGCACGATAATCCTACACACACAGAGGGGTGAATTTAATCCACTAATGCAAAGGATTGTGGGTAGTATCAGTCCAAAAAGCACGCACAACTTGAAGAATTGATGTCTTGTAAACTATACAGCACAGCAGGCGTGTATATGAACACGGACCTCTATGCTGCAGGAGTTGGGCAGGTGTATCTGTGCCGGGAAAGCGTGTGTTTTCTTGACTCGCGAGTGTGTGTGTGACTGTGTGAGGAGCTGAGCGTTAAAGAACTGTTGCAGGTACGAGCGAAGGATCCGCAGGTCACACACGTTATCGATGCGGCCGCCGTAGATGGCATTTTCCAGGAGACCGTGCACAAATTCCCACTGAAACACCTTCCCACCTAAAAACACATGAAGAAAATACTCTAGTAAGATCTCAAACTAAACATCCGAATACATGCAAATAAAACAACCATACAAACCCTCAGATGATGAGTTCATGTAGATTACAGAGATAAACACACACACCTTCAAACAGACGGTCAATGATCTCAAAGCCGGCTCTCAGGTCTGACAGAGAGAACTCGTAGAACTTCGTCCAACCCTGTGCAACACAAACACATCATCATCATCATCAGTTCAATAGAACTTGATATATTTTCAGCCTGCTGAGCAACAGAAACGCAAGGTCTTTTTATAATCATGATTAAATATGGAATCATTTTTCAGAAGCTTAACATGATTTCCATGGCACAGTGAAGCCATTCATTATTTCATCTAAGCAAATGTTTGAAAGAAAACCTTTTTAAACACCTAAAGCTATATATATATATATATATATATATATAGAGAGAGAGACGAGAGAGAGGAGAGAGAGAGAGAGAGAGAGAGAGAGAGAGAGAGAGAGAGAGAGAGAGAGACAGACAGAGAGAGAGAGAGAGAGAGAGAGAGAGACAGAGAGAAAGAGAGATAGAGAAAGAGAGATAGAGAGAGAGAGACAGAGAGAGAGAGAGAGAGAGAGAGAGAGAGAGAGACAGGAGAGAGAGAGAGAGAGAGACAGACAGACAGACAGAGAGAGAGAGAGAGAGAGAGAGAGAGAGAGAGAGAGAGAGAGAGACTTTGAAACTTTTAATCAAACAACAGATTTAAAAACGTTCTTTACAATTCACCAATTGAACAATAGCTCTCCAAGCTCATCTCTTATCACAAGAGCATTTTTCACACTCCACCTCACATCAAAAAAGTGCATGTTATTTGTTAACTTACAGTATGCATATTCCATAATGACCCGGCCCTCTACAAGAGATTTAAACATTCCAAGCAAATCAGCATCTTCCCCTTCATTCTTACATTTATGAGATTTTAAAATAGCCAACTTAGCCTGTCCCACTAGAAAATTACCAAGTGTACACTTCCATTCTTTCTTATAATTTACACCCAAAATGAACATTTTTTGTAAACATAAAACCAAGGAGAGAGAGAGAGAGAGAGAGAGAGACAGAGAGAGAGAGAGAGAGAGAGACAGACAGACAGAGAGAGAGAGAGAGAGAGAGAGAGAGAGAGAGAGAGAGAGAGAGTTATTCTATAATGACTGTTATAAACCTTTGGTTTCCATTTCCTTCAAAAGGCTCACGATCGACATTTTCCACACTGAAGTCCATTGTTAGACAACATTTCTTGCACCAAAAAGAGTCTCTTTAAGAACATGAAAAGATCTCCGCTAATTGCAAGGTAAGGTAAGGTGCAAGGTTTCTTTATTTGTCACATAATAGTTATACAGGGTATAATTAGAAGTGAAATGAAATCGAATCAGGTCCGCTCAGTGGACAGTGCAAAATAATAAGAATACAAATTATATAAAGTAACATAACACAAGGGCATACATATGGTAAGAAAAAGAGAAATAAGAGTAAAATGTGCAATGAAATAAAAAAAAGTGCAAAACAATAAGATGTGCAAAAAACAATAAGATGTGCAAAAAAACAACAAGGTGTGCAAAAAACAATAAGATGTACAAAAAAACGAAAAACAGTGTACTGGGACTTAATAAATAGTAGTGTGAATAAGAGGGATGTGCAGACGGGTTGTTCAGGGTATTGTACATAGAGCAGCAATGATGAGAATATTTACAGTTGACAATGGGTCTTGTAAGTGTTTATGAGACTGAGTTTGAATTTAGGAGCCTGATGGCCTGAGGGAAGAAGCTCTTCCTCAGTCTTTCAGTCTTTGCCATCATGCTCCTGAAGCGCTTGCCAGATGGCAGTAAACAGAAAAGATGGTTACCGGGGTGAGTTGAATCTTTGAGGATTTTAGCAGCTCTGCTTTTGCAGCGTTTGAGGTAGATGGCCTGCAGAGAGGGGAGAGCAGACCCTGAGATGCGCTCAGCTAAGCGCACGACTCTCTGCAGAGCTTTGCAGTCCTGGTTTGTGGCATTATTATACCACACTGAGATGCACTGAGTCAAAACACTTTCTATGGCCCCTGAATAGAAAGTTTTCAGGATAGCTGGTGAGACCCTGAATTTCCTCAGCTGTCGCAGATGGTACAGTCTTTGCCTGGCTTTCTTAACCTGTGTTTGAATGTGTGTAGTCCAAGTCAGGTCCTCGGAGATGTTTACACCGAGGTACTTGAAGCTGCTTACCCTCTCCACAGGGGTCCGCTGATCATAAGAGGAGTGTAGGGCCGCTGCTGTCTCTTCCTGAAGTCCACGATCAGCTCCTTAGTTTTGCTCACGTTCAGAGAGAGACAGTTGTCCTGGCACCATGATGTAAGTCTCTCCACCTCATCCAAGTATGCGGCCTCGTCATCGTTGTTAATGAGGCCCAGAACCACAGTATCATCCGCAAATTTGACAATGGAAGTGGAGCTGTGTGAGGACACGCAGTCGTGGGTGTATAGAGAGTATAGCAGGGGGCTCAGGACACAGCCCTGTGGGGCTCCTACGTTCAGGGTGATGGAATTGGAGGTGAACTGGCCGACTTTCACCACTTGAGGTCTGCCGGTGAGGAAATCTTGAATCCAGTCACAAAGTGAAGTGTTTAGGCCAAGGTCTGAGAGTTTAACAGCCAGCTTGGTGGGGACTATAGTGTTGAAAGCTGAGCTGTAGTCTATGAATAGCAGCCTGACATAGTTGCCATTTTTGCTGTCAATGTGAGTGAGGGAGGAGTGCAGTACCTGAGAGATGGCATCATCAGTAGACCTATTTGGCCGGTAGGCAAACTGAAGAGGGTCCAAAGTAGCAGGGATGGAGGAGCAAATGTGTTTCTTTAAAAGTCTCTCAAAAACCTTCATGACCGTCGATGTGAGGGCAACTGGACGATAGTCATTCAGGCAAGAGGGTTTACTGTTCTTAGGCACAGGGATTATGACAGATTTTTTAAAGGAGGTGGGAACAACAGAGGTAGCAAGGGACTCATTAAATATGGAAGTAAACAAACCAGCAAGCTGATCAGCACAGGACCTCAGAACGCGGCCAGTAATCCCAACAGGTCCTGCTGCTTTTCTGACGTTCACTCTCCTTAGTTCCCTCCGAACGTCGTCCTCGATCATTGCTGCTCTGTCTGCTGCTTCCTGACGTGCTGATCGGCAGATTTGCGCCGCCATTGCAGTCAAAGCGACCGTAGAAGGTGTTTAGCTCTTCGGCCAGCAGCGGATCTGCTCTCACCTCTGCGGAGGATTTATTTCCAGAGGAACAGATGGTCTTCAGTCCCTGCCACATGCGTCGAGAGTCATTGAGCTGGAAATGTGACTCAATTTTCTCACTGTACCGGCGCTTAGCGGCTCGTATTGCGCGACCTCTATGTACAGTTCACATCACGTCACTGAATACGTGTTTATGTGGCAATATGCTAATGAGCCTATTTGACGTCATAATCAAAAATAATGCAATTTCTGTGGAGCAAGAAGCATCTTGCTTATTTCACAAAATCCTTTTAAGAGACTCTATGAATTAGTTTTCTTCTACACAGCTTGTTAGATCCGGCCCACTTTAGGAGCGAGCGAGAGACATTACAAAAGAGAAAAGCAAAAGCCTCAGTTAATTAAATGGATCGATTCAAAGGCCTGATGCACAGTATTTTAATTCAGAGTCTGATTAATTGCCCAAACAGATCCAAGAGCTCCTGTCTGAGTATATACTGTCTGCAGTCATGTGACCGGTGTGTACCTGTGGAATGTAGTTGCGTCTCTCCTGACACACGGCGTGGAACCAGGCCAGACAGAAGAGCGACTGAGCTCGAGTCAGGTGACCGCCTTTACTGATTTGCTCCGCGCTCCAGGACTCATACGTCCGCTTCAGGTTCTTCTTGAGGCCTGGAGGAGCCTGAACACACACACACACACACACACACACACACACACACATTATCACTAATGGACATGCAGTCTGAGATACATCTCTGTTGACACACAATTTTATGCTTTAAGCTTTTCATTTCTCAATTCTCATAGAATAATTTACTGAGGTGAATGTGATGTATTGTTTACAAGCTGCTTTACTGATGTCTCTCTGCAGTTGAAACACTGATTTGGGATTACATGACAGACACACATACTCCTCAACACATTAGATTCATCCGCACTGGAGCCGTGCGGACACACAACCCAAAATATTTTCTGCTCCAGTTGAAGATGTTTTTAAGGCCTGAAAGAGCTTATTAAGACCGTTTTAAGACTTGCAGAAACCCCAATTAAAGAGCATCAAGACTGCTTTTTTGTTTGACAGCAGTTGGAAGCTCCCACTTCGTTTGATATCAAAAGTAAAAAGCACAAAGCTCATAGTGATGACTGAATAGGAAGCATGCTAAAAATATGGTTTCATTAAGTTTGGTAAATGCATCAACCAAAAACTGCATAAACTAAAAGTTCAATCTTGGGATTTAAGAATCAATATTGGTTAATTAAAAAGAGAATACATTAATTTTGACACACACTGACCTCATAGGTGACCTTCAGGCTGGACTGGAGCAGTATGGGAGTGAACTTCGCATGAATCTCAG